>LPNX011106905.1:38385-295384 GCA_001517045.1 Pseudotsuga menziesii | reverse complement strand
TTATTTCTTGGGTTACATATCATGACTGACAGCAAATGAATGATTGCAAACACCTCGTTTCTCTGCTGATAGTTAATGTGTAAACAGCTAATAATAATAATTATTGAATTAGTTTGTAGTCTCATGCATTAGCTGTCTTCATTCGAGAAATTGTGAAGGATAAGACCACTGTGGTTTTTATCACATAATAACTCTAAAAATATGCTGCAGAGAATATGGTAAAAAATAAACAAGCAAATCTGTGAAGTGGTAGTGAGAGTTTAAAGATCGAGTTTGAAAATAAATAAATGTGGCTGACTTTAATAATTGATCACATGATTTTATGTTTCATTTCATTCCTGTTTTTGAATTTCGTTTATGATTTTGGTTATTTATTAATGTATTGGTTTTTGATGTTAAGATTGGACGCAGATATTTGGGGATTATAGATCTCAATTGATTTTCAAATCACCCAAGCTCAAAGTTAAAGGGAGCAGCAGTTCAGTTTACTGCCAGGATTGTGCAAGTCGCCGAAATCGCGTAGCTTAAAAACAGGCGATTTTGTGAGATTTATTGTGAGCAAATGGAGGCGAATCTCAAAAATATGGCACATGGGTTTTCTTCAGAACAGACCCATTTAGCTAAACTCAGGTGGATTTCGCCAAAAAATGATGGATTTCAAGATATTTTTAGGGTTCTCTGAACGCGATTTTGGCAGTTGCGGCCGGCAACGAAATGTTTGTTTCCAGGAATTCGCCCGTTGCAGAGCTGAATTTGTTTTGTTTTCTTCTGATCCTGGTTATTTAAACTCAGAAGAATTTGATTGATGAGGGGGAGATTGGACTGAGAGATTTCTCTCTCAGATCAAAACATTGTTGCCTGAATTATTCTGTAAATGTTCAACAGCATTGAAGAACTTCTTTTTCAAGGCTGGAAGATCAAATCAAGAGCTGGAGCTGGGGAAAGCAGACTATATGCTGTTAAAGATTAAGAGATTTCTCTCTTGAAAGCTCAGAAATACTGCTGCTAAGGGATCGATAGTTAATGGAAGGAAAAGACAAGACTGGGTTTGATTTATTTGTGACTTTGGACAGCTACCTGTTTGCAGCCCCAATCTTTTGAATTGGTGATACCTTAATATATGTTTACTGTTTGTATACATTGCATATACTCTTGGTATCTGTTAGTTCTGTTATTTCCTTTTTATAATTTATTTATATTTGTTAAAATTCTCTACAAAAGTTTACAAATATACATCTCTCATGTAATTATCGATTTTCATGTTTCGATTTTGCTGATGTATCATGTTGTGTAACTGACGATTGATATTGTTGTTTATATGATTTGTAATCATTACTGTCTGATTTTGTTAATATTTAAACTTCTTTAAATATTATCAAAGCGTATTCATGCAGTAGTTCCATTAGCATAAATCGATTTCATGGTTAATTTCTAGCATTGCTCTTGATCAGAATAAATTGATTTACATGTTGTTTCTTTTAAACTATTTTATAAAAAACAACCATTGAATCATATTCAGGTTATTTTCTGATTCTTGGTAATTAATGTATAGTTGTCAATAATGTAAATTTTATAACTCATTTAAACATGTTTTTGATTATTTATAAGCCTAGTTAATTGAATAGATTTTATTTATAGATTAATTTAATCAATTTACTAATTCATTAGTAAGTAGATTAATTAGTTTGATTTGTACATTTGATTTAATTAACCAAAGTAATAGCTTTAGTTTTATCTTTTAGACTTAGTTTAGTTAGAATTTCAGGCTAACATAGCCTTTAAACCTGTCGGAAACAATCATCCCAAACAGCTTGGAACCTGCTCTAAGGATCTCGGTCTGGGTTGTCTTCCCCGTTACGTGCATAGTCACATATGCCCGTCAACACCAATGGAATAGTAAATGATAGTGTTAAGTTTTTAGTTGTTTTCAGGGAAAGGCATTCCATTTTGGTATTCTTCAGACCTCACTGGGAGGTTCCCATCCCCAAGTAGGAGCCAAATGTTATCTCCCAAAATAAATTTATTTTTATTGTATGAAGAACTTGATTTATGTAATGAAAGATCTAAGGATGACTAACAAATTGAAGGTCTCTGTTTTTTATGTGGTTGAAAAATTTGGAAGTTATAGCTTTCGGTGGCTTAGGAGAGGATTTTAATAGCTCATTAGCCACCGAAAGGCTATGTTTTGGCAGTTAACCATTTAACACAAGATTAAGGTAAACTGCTGAAAGAAGGCTCGAGAAGGTAAAATGAAAAAACACTTTCGGTGGCTTAGGAGAGACTTCAAATGACTCATTAGCCACCGAAACATGTTGCTTTTGGCAGTTTATGGAGAATACCAAGAAGGATTTTAACCCTCGAAAGCAGATAGCAAGCGATATTGGTAAAGAAACTTTTGGTGGCTTAGGCGAGACTCAGGACAAATCATTAGCCACCGAAAGGTGATGCTTTTGGCAGCTTATCGAACAATTCAAAGTAGATTTTAACCACTGAAAGCAGGAAGATAAGCGTCGAGGAAAAATCACTTTTGGTGGCTTAGGTGAAATCTCAGGCATTTCATTAGCCAATGGAAGGATGGGTTTCGACGGTTAAAAGGGTTTTCAGCAAGGCCACTATCCTCCGAAAGCTCGGTTTCACCGTGACGATGGGATGATGGTTTCGGTGGCTTAGGAGAAAGCGATATCACTTCATTAGCCACCAAAATCCATCTTTTCGATGGTTAGCAGACAAACTTTCGAAGTCTATTAACCATCAAAAAGGAAAAATGAGGAAACGGTTAGAAAATAGCCAAATCGAACCCCTTAAGAAAGATAAACAATCAGTGTAGCTCATGACAAACCACCAAAATGGCTTGAGCCTGCATAATCACGTGTGGAAATAAGTAAAGGATATTTTTATAGAATTGATAGAGGACTGATAGGATTGGAAACCCTCAGTTTTCTTCCACATGTCCAAAAGAACAACAGAAAGCTCACCAAATACACAGGCAGATTTGTAAAATGATTGCTGGGAAAAGGAAATCAAGAAGATCAACTGTTGCCATCACCTTATGATCTCAGCATCCATCATGAAAGCACAAACCCTCATAATCAATGCCAAAGGACTCCAACACATTTCTTTTTCAATCTTAGCATTCCTCTCCACTAGGAAAACCATCTCTGAGAAATCAGCCTGCTAACACACTGTCATACAGAGCCTAGAATTATTTTTGTAGGTACCCAGGAGTGGCATTCATCAAGATGAAGAAGGGAGGACCTTCTCTTAGGCAAGAGTTGGATATATCAGTTATTTGGAAGCATATCCAAAGGTATCTAAACTCTTCCAATATGTTGGTTTCTACAAGTTTTGTGAGAAGATACAAGGTTCCCATCAGCAGGTGGCTGAGGCATTTGCCCTCCCATTTTACGGTTCAAAGGAAATTATAGGCAAGGAGGAATTTCACATAGATGATATCCTAATCACTGAAGTAACAGAACTCCTTGGCACAGGAGAAAAATGGCTCAAGACCACCATACCAAAAGATGTAGAGTTAAGGTCTTGCCTAAAGCCCGAGCATAGAGGAATGGTGTGGAAGAAGAGTGTGCCATCATCCTAGTTGGAAGAGAGGTGGCAACAAATACTGAAGGCCATTGTGGTTTACCTAACATGTGAAGGAAGATATAACAGAGCCATGATCTACCATTTCAAGTTAATGAACCACTTCATGGGTAAAATCCCACTAAATTTTCCCTTTTACTTACACATAAGTTTGGGAAAGATGGCACACCAAGTGAAATCCCAACCAACCAAGATTACTAGTAGACTGTCCCACCATGGCCTTATCCAACTATTGATCCAAGAGTTGTTGAAAATAAGGAATATGGCATGGCCTTATTTTTTGTTTTGGAATGGATTTGAAACATGACTTCAGCTAGAAGAGAAGGGGAAGTCTCCTGCCAGAAATTCTAGCACACCAAGGAGTGGGAGAAGAAAGAGGAGGGATATATCCCTAGCAGCAACAGAACAAACTCCCTCCTCTCACAAGGCCAAGAAGGTAAAAATGAACTTGTACTTCAGTGAGAAGGTCCAGTACCAGTGACTGAAGAACTACCATCCACCACACCAAAGGAGTAAGAGGAACCAACAGAGAAGGATTCCTCTAGCAAGCCCAAAACTCAAAAGATAAATAAATTACTAAGGCAAATTTATGAAATGGAGATTTCGAAAAGGGAAATAAAGAAAAATAATGCTACATTGACCAGCAGGAACATGCTGCTACATAAGTATTACCTGGAGTAGAGAGAAAGATAAATTTTCTTAAAGAGGCTGAATACAAGGTATGTAAAGTACAATACTATATTGTCTAGGTTGATTAGACTCCAAATCCTATAGCTAAAGGAGGACAAGGAAAACCCTAGAAGCCACCACATGTTGGAAACCATAGCTGAATCTGTAGTTATCCTTTAGCCTCCATAAACTAGCCAAGTTGTTCTTAACCCTCCTAGCACAGAACCTAGTGAAGAAGAAAGGTGAGCAGACATACCTAAAAGGAAATTTTTGGAAAAACCTAATAATTTTTTGGAAGCCATGGATTTCAGTGGCTTAGGCAGACGCTATGGTAGTTCATTAGCCACCAAAAGCACCACTTTCAACAGCTAACGGTTCCAATAGTCTGGCCTCTTAACCACCGAAAGCAGACAAAGGATTAAAACTGAATTTTGGCTTGCAGGATCAATTTTGGGTGAATATACTATGGCTTAGGGACAAATTCTGAAGATGAAAGATGGAGAAGAAAGCATCGGGAAAGGTCTGTTTCAGTCTTACTGTGACATAACAAGTGGAAAAGGTCACCAAGTCATAACTGTTAAAAGGAAAACAATGACTTAACTAGCAGAGGGCCAGTAGCAGTGATTTCCAGTAGTTACCTCAGTTATCTGAAGGTTCATACAGTGAACTAATTATTCAGTTAGTTAGACAAGTATTTCATTAGGATTTTTTAACCTAATTTGCAAAAACTATTATTTTGTTTATTTTTGTAAAAAACAGATCCAAGTTTTCAGGATCTGTATATTTTGTAAAGGCTATAAATCCTAAGACTTATTTTATGGAAAAGGTTCAACTTCAGGGATTTATAGACCTATACTATTGTCAGCTTTCCATTTTGCTCATGATTTGATATAATCTCTTTTGTTATCATTTGTTCAGCTTCCATTTCTGTCTTTTCTGTGCTTATGCTTGAATGTGTATTTAGGTTAAATTGAAGTTAATTAATGACTGATAGATGTCACCCTATTGGCATGTTTATGTAATTTGAATTATAAGTACCATCATGATTTATCCATTTATATGCATCTCTTTTGTGTGTAAATCTGCCAACCTGATGAGTTCTCCATCCCTACACCTTATTGTCAACCTATGAATAGTGGTAACTAAAATCCTTGTACTTGATTGAGTTTCATGCATGTATTGAGAGTGGAAGGTCATATAGGTCACTTGACTTGATCCATATTAGAAATCCCTAAAAATATTTAAGTTACCAGGCATCCTTGAGCTACAACCTAGAGGAGTTTCGTGGAGTGATAACACTTTGAATTCTACCCATTTTTTTCCAATGAAACTTCCTGTACTTTTGTATTTTTAATGTTTTTGAATCATTTCTCTAGTGTGCTTACAATGGATTCCAAATATTTTACTTTATATTTCATGGCTTTGGTTTATTTTGGGGCCATTTTGTTGGTTTTCTGTTTGGATTTCTTGTTAGTTGATTTGCTCAATGGGGTTTGGTAATTCTGTTGCTCTAGAACTTGATGAAACAGTATGTGATCTTTGACTGGTGTAGTATTTATAGGTAGAGTGAATGGAGATCTTGTCGATGATGTTATTAATGGCAGATTTAATGGTAAAGGATGCTCTAATGAAGGATGAGATAATACGTTCTGGATTCGACACCCCCTTCGACTGTAGTCATGATGGGTTGATTTGACACTTTTATTCTCTGGTTGATGATGAATGTATGGTCGATATGTGGTATGTCGATGGTAAAATTATCGATTATTTTCAAATGGTATACTATGCCTGTCGAAGTTCATTTTGATTTTCCTTGACTCTTTGTGAGGTTTTTTCTTTTTTCTTTTTATAGATTTTCATAATAGTTATAAAACCATTTTTTTATTTTTATTTTTTATTTTTTAGTTATGATATCGTTTTAGTCGGGTTTCCTTTACCAGTTTTTGAAATACTATGCCCTGTAATGTTCTCAGTCAAACTGATCCATTGGCATTGATCTCTTCAACAATGTAAGGTCCCATCATGTGTGTAACTTTTTAGGTTTTCCTTTCAATCAACTATTGTATAATAGTGCAAGGTCTCCGACCGACAAATTCTTATTTTTGATGTTTCGATCGTTCCAAGCCTTCTATTGTTGCTTTTGAATTTCTTAGTGTTGTATAGCAAGAAGTCGGTGTTATTTTAGTTTGTCTAATTTCATTATTCAATCCTTTATTAATTATTCAACATTGATATGTAAGATGTCGGCTATCACCGGTGTCTGTTGTCGAAAATGTATAGGAATGGCTACTTCTTGGTTGTAGACTAGTCGAAAGGGTGTTTGGTCAGTCGAGCGTTTATATGATTTTCTGTATGCCCATAATACCGCAGGGATTTTCTCATCCCAGTCATCTTTGTCAGTATTGCTTATTTTTGTTAAACCCCTTGTCATTGTTTTGTTGAATGGTTCTATTGCTCCATTCGACTGAGAGTGATAGGTTGTGCGTCGTCGATGGTCAATTTTGAACTATTCTGTCAATGCTATAATTGTTTTATTAATGAAGTGTGAGCCTTGTTCACTTATTAAGGTTATCGGACAACTAAACCTAGTGATAATGTTTTCATATATGAATTTAGCAGCTACCTCACTAGAACACGTGTCAACAAGTTCTACTTTTATCCATTTAGTGACATATTCAACTGTTTTTATGATATACCTTTTACCTGTCCTTTTCGTTGGGACTGAAAATGGACCTATAAAGTTGATAGCCCAGATTCAGAATGTGAAGCTTGGGTTTAATGATATTAAAGGAATTTTTGTACTATGTAGCGGTTGACCTAGACATTGGAAGCGATCACATTTGCTCTCAAACTTTTTACAATATTTGTATAGTGTCAGCCACCATAGCCCTGATTGTTGGATTTTATTTGTAGTTGTATCCGACTAAAAGTGTCCTCCTACTGGTCCATCAGGTGCTTCATGCATAATTTTTTCTCGTTCATGTTCTAACACACATCGATGGAGTACTTTGTTGAAGCCTATTTTGTATAGGAATCTTTTGATTAAGGTGTATGGGGCTGCTTTCATGGCTAAAATTTGTTTTCTCTTAGTGTTCATGCCTTTTGGTGCTTGACCATTCTCTAGAAATCATGCTATTTCCTCTAATTCTGTAGGAACAACTTCTATTCGGAATAAGTGTGCATCTGGCAAGTCATCTTTGACTCCTACTGGCTCCTCCCTTGTGTCAAATCTCAGCAAGCGGTCGGGACTGACATTTAGCTTTCTTCGTTGAACGAAAACTTTGAATTCAAATTATTGAAATAGAAATAGCCAATAACATATTCTCCCATAGTGCAAAGGTTTATTAACAAGGTATTTTAATGCTTGATGATCTGTATAGAATATGAAAGGATTAGCTAGTAGGTTGTGTCGATACTTTTAAAGAGCAAAGAACATACCTAATGCCTCCCTTTCTATCATGGAGTAGTTGTGTTCATCTTTGTTTAATTTTCTAATACTGTATATGATTGGGTAATCCATGCCATCTTTTCCAGGTTGTGTCAATATTTCTCCTATTGCTAAGCCTGAGGCATCAATGTGCACATGAAATTTGATCGAACAGTTTGGAAATCGAAGAATGGGTGCTTCAAATAATTTTATTTTTGGTGTGTCAAAGGATGTATCACATTATTCTGTCCAGTTAAACTCTTGATATTCTCTTAACAATTCTTCTAGAGGGTATGTCATATCAGAGTAGTGACGAATGAATTTTCTATAAAAACCTATATTTCCTAACAATACTCTGAACTATTTTGGGTTCACTGGTGGTTTTAAGTAGAGGATAATTTTTATCTTTGCAAAGTAAACTTTGATACCTTCCTTTCATACAATATGCCCTAATAGGATTCCTATAGGATTTAAGAATATGCATTTCTTTATAATGAGAGATAACTAAATCTGTCGGCAACGTTCCAACATAACCCTTAACCATTTACAATGGTCTTTCAGCATAGAATAGATCATCCATTCATTGAATTAAACTACCATTCTTTTATAGATGTATTCTTGAAATGTCTTGACAACTATTCTTCAAAACACTACAAGCGCATTTTTGAGACCAAATGGCATGACTATTTAGGAAAATGAACCAAATTCACATACGAAGGTGGTCTTTTTCTGATCTTCTTTAGCTATTGGCACCTGATTATACCCTGAGAATCCATCCATAAATGAATAGAATTCATGTCCTACGACTTCATTTAGGATTTAATCAACGTATGGAGTCAGGAATGGATATGTTAAGGTAACCTTGTTTAATTCATGAAAATCGACATAGATTCATAGTTTTGTCAGGTCGTTCTTTTTCAATTGGACAACCATTGGGATTTCCCATTCCAACTGGTTGATGTGGTAAATTATTCCAGTTGTAAGCATATTGTTGATCTCCTTTTTGAATATTTCTTTATATTTATGTGTCAACTTATAAGGCCTTTTCTTGACAGGTGGGGCATCGGGTTTGATGTTTATCTTCATCTTGCCCATTTATACTACTAATACTTTTAAGTATTTCTAGTCTTGTGCAAATACATATTGAAATTATTTTAATAAGTCGACGATATCTGTGGTTTGTTCTTCGCTCCAATAGTCACCAATATTTTCCATTTTCATCCTAATATCATTAGAAATGTCAATTTCTTTAGTTTTTACTTTTACATCCATCCATTCTGGTGCTTTAATTTCATTATTTTGTTGAATACCTTCTTTGAACTGTGAAAATGTTGCTGGAAAGTCTGCTATTGTCATTTGATCGGTGTCATTTTTGTCGATCGACTCAATTTTGAATATCGTTTTAACTGGTTTGATCATTTTCGGGTGATCGATCTTCCATTGAAAGGTCTTCCAATCTCTGTGTTCATTTTCTAATTGGATTCTTGTCGACTGTGGTGTTTTGTTTCACATATTCTTATATGATTTTTTGGATCTTGTCCTTGGATGAAGACAGGTATTTGTTCTTGTTTTGTTAGCTTCCTTCCCCCAAATATTTCTACGAAGAAATTTGAAGTTGTTGTTCATGTTTTTAATCTCAGTTGATGGGTGTCCCACCATCGAGAAACTTGTCCTGTAAACGTTTGGAACAGGCTTTGAAGTCAGCCATGTTCACCTAGATTCTTAGAGACTTGTTCTACATGGATAACTGGTGATTCTATTTATTTATACCAAAGAATTTGTTTATTATCTGTTTTTATTGGTGCTAATGAGGGGTATTCCCTTATTCTTTTCTCAAATATTTTTGGAATGGTCGATATAGAAAAGCATTTTTGGGTTGGTTTCTTCTGGATATCTTGAATGGTCCAGCAACCTCTTGCTTGTGTCTCATAATTTTCAATCTCCCAATCGTATAATTCTACATCTGATTTATATCCGACCGAGTCCTGGTTCCCTAGATGAAGTTCACCATAAATATTAGGTTCAGTATAGTCTCCATTATTGTGTATTTGGTATAGTTGTCGAATGTCGACGACATTCATATATTTGATTATTTGGCTCGTTTTGATCATTACTCGGATTTCTATCATTATTCTGTGCAATTGCATTCATTTGGTAAACTGCTTGATCTTTTTGTCTATTATTCACGTTCAAGTGGCAGTCAACCGTTGCGTGACTCTTGTTGGGCCTCGAAAATGTCTTTTATAATGATGTTATTTACAATTATTTCTTGGCCTATTTACCGAAATCTAATACATCTATCTTTAATTTGTCTATGTTTTACTATGTTTTAATCAATTATAATTTATAAATGTAAAAGAAGCTCAATTCATCATTTTTGATGTATTATTGCACTGAGTGCACATTTTGGCACTCCACTCAGCCCCTTGTTTCAGTCCTAAGTTCCACACTAGGTTTAATGGCATGTCTCTTATTATGTTCTTGGTTTGTTTTATCCTCGCCTTCTATTTCCCACCAGTCCCGTGAATACCTGCACATGCAAAAACCATGAGTGATGATGAACTTTGAGCATTGGTTTAAAATTAAATAGGAAAGAAGATAAAAAATATTAAAAAAAAAGGAAATTAAATAAAGATAACAAAAATATTAAAAAGATGGGAATTAATAAAGAAAATACAAAATAGGAATTAAATATTAAAGCCACTCATATTAACCAACCCACAAAGTGGATTGTAATAAACTTATTAATTATTTAGAACCATATGTCACATGCTTAATCCATTTTTAAAGTGAGTTCATGTATATCACTTATTTATATGATATAAATATTACCATGTTTCTGAATGCTTATTTATATATGAAAGTGAGTTCATATACCATGAATGCTTATTTATATATGTATATCACTTTTATATATGATATGATATACATATATATTCTGAATGCTTAATCCATTTTATTAAAACTCCATGTTTCATATATATTACCATTTCATGTTTTGGTAATTAATGGACCGTATGTTTTATGCAGGCTATAAAGGATGAGCTTGCATGCCATGAAAAAGAGGAGCGCACCAGAAAAAAGATGGAAGCAATCACTTAGAAAAAGAACCCATCACTCAACCAATAGAATTTAGCCATGAATTAAGATCATCATCCATCTCACTATCCAGATTCTTGTCCATTTATCCATCCATTTCGTCAACCAGACTGCACACTGTTAATAATCAATCTCAGGCATTAAACATTGGAACAGATTTGTAACCTACCTGCTATCCACATGTCTGGGTGATAGCATGTTCATCAGTTTAGAAGGATTGTTGTCATGTTCCTCTATCCAACACATCGTCACCATTCACGCTAAGGAAGGGATTGATACCATATCACACACACTGAGGAATATCCATTCACACAAAAAGAGGAGCAGGCCTATTACACCATGCCATGATCATGCTGAAGAAGACCAGACTCGTGCCGAAGGAGGAAGATGCTTATGCATTGGATGTTGATTAATTAAATTCCTTTATGATTGAATAAAATTAGAGAGAAGACAACCACTAAAGATTTAACTTGCTCATCTCCTGTATATGCTATATATACCAGCCTCTTCCTGTGAGTTGAGTTAGCTAGTAGCTGGTAGCTAGTCTCTACATGTAATCAGTCATTCTCAAGAACTCTATAACTATTGTTCCTCATTTTAATATAAGTTACATTCTTGTTGTGTATGATCGCATTCGTCTAAGTGCTTAGACATAGCCTCTGATTGCTGAGAAGGGCCCCTCAACAACCGGAGGTTCTATTTGTACATATTCAGCAGTTTGCTTCCATTTTTCTAGACAAGTAATTTTGTTTTTATGTATATGTATTTAGTTTTCCTATAGATGATGTTTTGATGTTAATAAAATGTAATTTTCATGTGTTTTTATGTGATTTATGCATTCAGAATAGATACAACCAACCATTTGCACTTCTGTTTATTTCCTCTTTCAGCCTTTCATTTTCACTATTCGTCTAGATTACTTTCGAGTCTGTTTTTTAGCATTTCATAATTCTGATCTAGATTTATGAAATTTCTATCTTAATTTATCTTTACATATGTATTTTGTTCTTGGTTATTATTGCATTGTATGTATGTTTTACATTCGGTGTAATAATTAGATGTTATACAAAGCCATTTTAATTCATTTCATATGGTGTTTCATTAACCAATGATAATTTCCAGGTTTTATATGCGGCAACCTTATGAGAGTATGGTGTGAAGATATATATTTAATGTATGAAATAACCCATACATTGACTCAATTTGGATTTACGGTGCATACATATGTTTCTTAAAAACACATACATATTAAAATGCATACATATAATTTTATATTTAAAGAGTAAGATCTTTGAAGTATTTGGTTAAGAAATAAAATTTGATTTTTTTACTAGAAATTTATTTTAAGAATTAGTTTGTAATTCGTAGTTTTTTTAAATAATATCAAATTATTTGTTTATAATATAATATTATTATAAAGTAAGAATAACTTTATGTATTAAAGAAGTTAATAATAATTTAGACTATATGTTATAGAATTTAGTTTAAAGTAGTAAAGTGGAATTTAGCTTGTAATTTGGACCTTTATTTAGTTGATAAACTTTAATTGTTTAGAGTGTTTTGCAATTGTAATTAAATATATAATATTTAATTCACAATATAGTTTGTGATATAGTTTTTAGTTGGTAATTCAAAGTTGTAATTTAATTTGTATTTTTAAATAATTGGTAGTGTGGGATTTGTTTTAAAATGCTTTGTGAATGAAAGTTTTGAGTCTTCAAAGAAAGTAACAAATCCGTATTTTAGTTTCATTTCTTCAAGCTATTGTGTTTCGATGGGTAGAGTAGACTAGGAACTAGTTCCAATTCAAGTTTAATAAGTTCATTTGTATTAGATGCATTAGTTTTATTTTGAAAGTTCTCATCGGTTAGTTTAGTTTTCAAATTCATAGATTAGTCGTTGATTAGATTGGATTTGTTAAACTAGTTTCCTTACATTAGTTTATGATTCCTCACAAAGTATTTGTTTACACTTGGCCTTAGATTAATGTTTTAATTTGCTTTATACGATTGCATAAGTTTGATAACTAGAGTAGGATAGTTGGTTAGTTTTCTCTTTTGAAATTATAAAGTAGTTTCGTTCATAGAATATATAGATTAATTGCTATTTTCACTTGTAGCATAATTTCCTATTTTATAGTAATTAATTTCATATTTGATTTTGTAATTAATTTCAGTATTATCTTTCATAGTTAATCACATGGTTAAGCAGATTCTCATCCCTGCATAAGCATATAGTTTATGCATTCATGAAATAGTTTAGTTGATTTGTTTCCTATTTTGAATATTTCAATTTACTCTCATTAGATTAGATTGCTTTCGGACCAAGTGACCGCTTTACTGGATTAGTCATTGCAATTTCATTTCATAGAATGGATTAGCATAATGTTAGATTATATTTAAATTCCAGTTGCTAAATAGTTTCTCTTCTTTCATAAGAATAGATTGGATTCCTGCATTTAACTCATGATAGTCATGCTTGTAGTTCAACATCATGTAGTTGCATGATTAGTGCATTTGCATATCTATTTAGCTTAGGTTAGTTCAAGCCTTCAATTTTGCACATATAGTGTTTGCATCTCATAATATCCCTTCCCGAGTTGACAATTAAGTGTTGAAATAAATAGTGCATATTTTGACAAACAACTCTTTACTTCACAGATTGAGCACCAAGATGCTTTTCTATTCTTCATGTTATATGGACAATCTTTCATTGTATGCTCTCCATGTTCTTGGAAAATGCCGCAAAAGCATTTTGTTTGAACAAAATTAACGTCTTGTCAACTTATGTCTTGTCAACAATTATCTTTAGTGTGTTCGACCGTGGATCACTTTGTGCACCACACATCCTTATTTTTTAGGTTCATCTCTTTCAAATATTTCTGCATGATTTCTAGATTTTCTTCCAGCCTAGTATTAATGGGATATGCTAGGAAATCCTCATCCATCTCTACCTGCAGAGCTTTGGTAAGTGCATCTTCATATGTTTTAAATGTCTCCAAGCTTATATGCCGCCAGATTTTTTGTGACAGGATTGCAAGAAACCACTGAATTAATAACTGTTCATTAATTACATAATCTAGTTGGCTTAGGAGGTCCTTCCATCTCTTATCATAATCCCAGACAGATTATGTTGGTTTCTGATATGTCGTCTTTAGATTTTTTTGCTACCAAATGCTTTGCATCTGGTGTTTTAAAGAAAGACAATAATTGTTCCTTAATTTCTGCTTTGGATGCTTGGGTTGTTCTCTCGATATAAGTCATATACCAAGTCAGTGCTTTTTTTCATAAAGAAATGATGAAATGCGCCATCTGTCATTCTTCGCTCATAGCTTGATTGGCCTCCCATATTTACTCACAGATGAACCAATGTCGTCTGGGGTCTTCATCGCCCTCATAAAGGGGGATATGTGTTGAGCCATGAACCATGTCGGCATCGAATTCTCCTCTGGGAGGTGGTGGCAGTGGTGGTGGTGGTGGGGGTAGTGGGATACTCTGTATATCTCTTTGTTCACAGCTATTGTTGACGAAACATTCATTCCCGTCGGTCATTTTGTTTTTTTTTTCTTCTCCCACAAGTAGTTCGTTCGGATCGATTTCTTCTGTCGATGTCCAGCTGCACTGATCTTCTTGCAGGTATGACTATTCTATTTCTTCTAAAGTTGTGTTTGGAAAGGGAGGTGCTTGTTCATGTGTCGGGTAGAAAAAGTGGATACCTTGGTTGGAAGGGTATGCCTAAAGTGTTACCCAATTTCCTTCCTCTGATTGATGGATTACTAAATGATTATCATCATTTACTTCTTCATTTAGTTGAATCCATATACTAAACTTACCAGCTCTTAGTTGCAAGTCCTCTTCGACAATGACCTTTATTGGGGTACTTAGATTTGTTGGAGACAAAGGTCTTACCTCCTAGGGAATTTCTAGTTGGAGAGCTTCTCGCTGCTCTATTCATAACTCTTCTTCCATGGGTGATACTTCCTCATCCATGCCTTATTCCTGTCAGTCATGACCCGAATCTGATAGATTTCTTCCATGTTACGTCACCCTAGTGGTCATTCCTCTTTGCAATGATCTAGATTGCTCTCTTCTCTCTTCCCTTCTTTTCTGCCTCTTCTCTCTTTCTAAATTTTGCAAGTCTGATGTACCTTTGTGTGTCATTGTTAATAATATTTCCTTCTTAGGTCAACTTTTCATTGCTGGTGATGGTATTTTCTCCAGTCGGCTAGAATCCTTTTTACTCTACCTTGACACATGACCAGCTACCACCCCATAGCCTACCCAATGCCTTAGAAAGCTTGTATACTTATTTATATTTTCTTAGGAGGTACTCCCACTCCCTTTTGACAATGAAATTTTCCCACTTCTTCTATTTCTCTACCCAGTTAGAATTTAGTGGTGGTTCGCTTAGTGATGGACGAGGTTCTATGATCTATCCTACTCCCTTGTTGGTATTACACGGCAAAACCGGGTTTACTTTAATGTACCAACAATACCCCTAGCTCACTGGCCCTTTCGGCAACAGACCGCAGAACCGCCTGAAGTCTCACCCGAAGTGATCTTAGATGGGGTGGCTGAAGACTCAGGTGTCTTCAACCGGGTTCTGTAGCATCCTAGGTTTCTCTTGACTCTTCTTAGCTAGGTGGATCTCTCTGCGAGGGCGATCTCTCCTTCTAGCTGGAGATGATAGGGAGCGGACTCTTATTGCATCACATCCTCTAGAACGATGCACAACTTTCTCTTCTACTCAACCCTTCACCTGTGATATCCCACACTGCAGCTCCTCATACAGTGCGATATCACCTTTCTATGCTGCGATATCTTCCACATTGAGACTCAATGTGACCCTCGAGGTCCAAAGGTCTTCTCTCTGGGTACAATAACTCAGTTAGCCTTCGACATGGTGTCAAACATCCTTACTTGAGCTTCTACAGTTCAACACACTTAACATCAACTATACTCAATCTTGCTGGACTAAATATGTAGGAATCGCTTAACACTGTAACTGTTATTGTCGTGAATCAAGCACTGATAAACTCATACACAGAATACTTGATATATCCAACTCATGATTAACCTTCCATGTTACTATAAACTGAAGGATAACATACATTCATTCATTAACTAATAGCAAAGTTCATGTAATGAATAACAGATAGCAACTAAGTAAAGCACAATCGCATGAAACAGTCGCACGACACACTGATTTTACGTGGTTCACTTCCAGGAAGGAAGCTACGTCCACAGGAACTAGTTTTTCTATTATATATTGAGAGAGTAAACACAGTTCTACTGCAACCTATTGTGCAACTCAAGCTCTTCTGGGAAACTCTGTGCAGATAGCCGGGAGCCCTTCTCTCCTAGATCTCTTCTCCTTCTATATTGTCTTCTCCTTACAATATACTCTTCCTCTCTCTCTCTCTCAATCCCTGCAGATTGTTACATTCATTCTCAAGGAGCCAGCTACTGGTTACAGTAAGATAACTATAGACTGAATAATAGAACCAAAGCTCGACTCAAAGAAAAACTAACTGACTAACTAGCTAATTGTCTATCTGAATGTTTTTCTATCTAACTGTCTATCTCAATGTCTTGCTAGCTAACTATCTATCTCAATGTCTTGCTAGCTAAATGTCTATCTCAATGTATTTCTAGGTAACCTTTCATAATACAAAATACATGCTTATATAGGTGGACCGAAGGTCTCTCCCTGTTACAACACTGTGGGCCTTTCCCAACAGTAACCCAAAAACCCTAACTGTGATGGTCGTCTTATTTTTACTTGAACTGCCGCTTTTCATCACACCATATCTTTCTATAGTCTTCCACACTTCCTGGCGCTGATCGTGGGTATGGGTGCCACTTCCTCAGTTGCTCCCCTTCTGTCCTTTATCTTCAATACCTCAGCCCTTTGCTCCTTTTCTATTTATGAGGGTAGCTGAGCCCTCCTGTCTTCACCGCTGCCTTAAGTGTAGTGGTTGAGCTCTCTCTTCTCGGCCACTCGGGTACTATTTCCTTTGACTTTCTTCTTCCGCTATAACAGCTTTTCCTATAGCTGCGAGGCCCTGCTCCAACAGTCCCCTAACACTTACTTGTGGCTTGTCCCTGAGCCACTAACAACTGGTTTCTCATGATGTAGCTTCTCCTTGGCTTCCTGCGAATTCCTTGTAAGTCTCTCCCAAATTCCTGTGACTTCTTTATCCATAGCTTCGGCACACTCTTGTGTCGTTTTCTCTAAAATAGTGTCAACACTTTCCTTAAGTGAAGATCCAGAAATGAATGGTGGACCCTTTATAAGCTACTAAATTTGTTTCAACGACCTCATCTCCTGCTACCTTGGTCAGGTTTGTACCATTCACCTCAAATTCGACTGGAGTGCTTGTCCGAACAGACTCATCCAATCCATCATCATTCTGAATATAGGGAAAGTGGTAAAACTTCCATGAGGAGACATGTCCTTTTCCAGCTTTAATGTAAATACCTTCTTGGACATTTTCTGTATCTCTCTCATTTTCAACATCTCTGCTTCATTCCTTTCCCATTTCCTTTTGTTTTTTTGAGTTTCAGATGCCTGTTTCTTGGTCCTTTTTTTTCCGTGAGATCTTCTGGGAAACTCCACACGCATAGCCAGGAGCCCTTCTCTCCTAGATCTCTTTTTTCTCACTTTTATTCTTCTCTATTTTGGGCTAGACTCTTCTACTATCTAAGCTTGACTCCTCATCCTTGGCAGCTGTCTGACCTATGATGTACCTAATTTCACAACCTTGGGCGGCGTCGTCATAGCGAACACAAGGCCACCACACTAGAATCTTTGCACAATGTCTTCTAAAGGTTCTATCTCAGACAGAAACCACTCAGTGCAATGCTCTGAACTGGAAATGGCTATGAAATTGGGGAAGCTAGCACTCTATAACTGAAGTATCTCTGCACAGTAAATCTCTACAAATTGCTCTATAGCTCTCATAAATCGCAAAAGTAACCTTTCTGTGTGAATGATATATGTATTTATAACGAAGGTGATAATCTCTAAAGCAACAGTCATTTAGCTAGACCCATCGGTGGTATTAATTGCATGGACAAGACAACACCTGTCGTTTCGATCCTCATTAATTGCTGGAAATATGATCAAATTTCCCTTGAAACTTGCGTGTAGGTGCCGGTCTCGTCAAAGATTTACCAAATATAGAAAAATCATTATACTGTTTCCAAATATATGGCAATGTATACCTGTTGTATCTGGATTAACTGCTTGTCAGAAGGTGAAGTGACTAGCCCTCTATACCTTTTCAAAATCATCTACGTGGCACGAGGAACATCGCATCGCTGCGATTCCACAATGCATTGTCTCAAACCAAAGTGTTGGCATGAATGCTGCAACGTTCAAAAACTCTGCAAGCATCCTATGACTTGCGCAACATACATTTTTCTGATGCAATTCCTCATACTTAGAAATTTTTTTTTTTGGTGTAGACTAATTACTGGTGCGATTCCTCCTTTCAACTACACTAGACATCTGCACTTCATAAACAGTCTGAGTTTGGGAGGTGGAGTGGTTATCACTATAAAGCTTAAGCCTACTACCATTAATCAAAGTGGGAAGAAGCTCCCCGTTCAGTTTGCTGAGCTAAACGGCACCTCCATTTGTAACTTGCTGCACCTGATATGGCCCCAACCAATGCATCTTGAGCTTCCCTGGAAAATTAACAAACTTACTATCATAGAGGAGCACTAAGTCTCCTATCTAAAAAATCTTGCTTTTGATGTGCCTGTCGTGCCAAGCTTTCTCTCGTGCCTTCTGCACTTTCTGATGAAATCCTGCGATGAATCTCTCTTCTTCTAAGGCAAGAAGCTGCGCTAGTCTTTCATTCATTGTGTCTGTATCATCCATCCCAGTAATTTGAGCAACTCTTAAACTGGGAATAATATATTCCATAGGAATAACAGCCTCTTGTCCATACACCAAGCTGAAAGGTGTGTGTCCTGTAAGTTTCTTGCATGTAGTCCTATAAGCCCATAATACAGCATTAACCCTAAGGTCCCAATCATTTCTTTGGCTATTACAGATCTTAGTAAGATAATTTTCTAGAATCTTGTTAAAGGCCTCCACCGTACCATTAGCTTCAGGATAGTATCGAGTGCTCTTATGGTGTTGGATCTGAAATTCCTTCGTCAAGGCCTCAATAGTGCGGTTCAGAAAATGTGTGCCTTGATCACTCGTCAAGATTACTAGACATGCAAATCTACTTATGATGTTTTCAAAAATGAACTGTGCAGCTGTAGCAGCATCACAATTCCTTACTTCTTTTGCCTCTGCCCACCTAGTGAGGTATTCTGTTCCTATGATGATGTATCTCACACCAGTTCATTTCCTGGGTGGGTTGATAGGACCCATGAAATCTATAGCCCACTTGTCAAATGCCCGCAATGTAATATGTGGTTGCAACGACATTTCATCTCTCTGTGAAGGTTTTCCTACCCTCTGGCAGATATCGCAGCACCTACAAAACTCCTTAGTGTCTTTATACAAAGTAGGCCACCATAATCCTACAATTAGGATTTTCTGAGTAGTCGGCTTTCCTGCGAAATGACCTCCTGTGGCACTTGAATGTGCTTCTCTGATAATGGTCTCTTTCTCATGCGGCATAACACATCTACGCAAAACTTCATATGGACCTAACTTATACAAATGTCCCGGGATCAAAGTGAAGTCTGCTACTTTAACAACTAACTGTTTCTTTTGCTGCTTAGTAAACTCAATAGGTGCCCACCCTATAGTGAGAAAGTGAATAATATCTACGTAATACTCATCTATGATTTGAATTGAAAAAAATTATGCATCTAGAAAATTGTCCTCTAAATTACTTGGTTCTTTTCCTGAATCTATCCGCGACAGGTGATCAGGTCCAACATTTAATATACCTAGTTTTACAATAATTTCAAAATCATACTCCTGAAATAGGAGTAACCATCTACAGATCCTTCCTCATAACATTGGATTATTGACCAAGTACTTTAAAGCAGAATGGTCAGTGAACATCTTGAATGGGGTGCCTAACAGGTAGTGCCTGAACTTCTGTAGAGCATACACCATAGCTAATCCTTCTCTTACTGTGGTGGTGTAGTTCTTTTCTGTGGTAGATATCTTTCTTCTTGAGCACGCGATAGGGTGATCGATACCCCCTTCTCCTAGCTAGGTTAAGACAATCCCCAGTGCGATGCCAGATGCATCCACATGTACATGAAATGGCTTGGTCCATTCTGGAAATACTAAGATGGGTGTTGTAACCATATTTTATTTAAGAGTGTCTAGACTTTTCTGACATTCCTCATTCCATAGGAATTTCACATCTTTCTTTAACAAATTTTCCATGGGTGCGGTGATCTTTGCATAGCCCTTGATGAATTTTCTATAGTACCCGGTATGACCAAGCATTGTCCTCAACTGCTTGACTGAGTTGGGTGCTGGAATATTAACAATGATGGCAATCTTTGCAGGATCTACCATCAAGCCTTATCTATAAACAATATGACCCAACAAAATACCAAATGGCGCATAGAATATACATTTCTTCAAGTTAAGAGAAATCTGATATTGCCTACATTTCTCTAACATGAGCCTTAAATATCCTATATGGTCTTTGGTTAACCCAAATATAGTCCAATCATCAAAATAGACTTCTAATAATTTATGGATGTATTCCTTAAATACAACAAATACAGCAACTACTACTCTAGAAAAAATAGCTGGTGCATTACCGTATACTGGAATGAGCCCCATTCTGTCACAAAGGTGGTCTTGTGTCGATCCTCGAGATGGATTCTGATCTAGTGATAGCCTGAAAAGCCATCAGTGAAGGAGTAGACCTCCTGTCCTCCCACATTGTCTAAAAATTCATTAGTAAAAGGTGTCGGAAATGGATCATGAAGCGATGCGTTGTTGAGTTTGCGCAAATCGACACAAATCCTGATTTCTCCTTTGGTTTTCTTTTCCTGCATGACCATGGGACTAACCCACTCGCTCTCTTCTACAGGTTCAATGATGCCTGCTGCTAGCATCTTATCAATTTCATCCTTAACTTTTTCTTTATAACGAGGATTTAATATGTATGGACTCTACTTAATTGGCCTGTCATCCTCTTTCAAAGGTATCCTCATTACTCCCAAATCTCCTACTATTCCCTTAATTTCTATAAACTTGGTAGGAAATAAGTCCTGATAGTCATGTAACAAATCTGTGATTTGTCCTACCGTTTCATCATCCCAATAGTCTCCAATAGAGGCAAACTTTGGTTCTGTTTCTGTGCCAATATTGATCTTTTTAATCTTGATAGGCTCTATGATTGCGGGAATTTCTAGCTTTGGTCCCTCAACTTCACGGGTCCCTTCTGACTCTGGAATGTTGACACTGCAAGGATTCTCATCCTCATCATCTGGCTCTGCTGCGAAGTTGTAACAATCTAGCATATGTTCTAACTGTATGGCTCAATCAGGTTGAGCAGGCACTGATAGGGTACAGTCATCAAATATCTTAGTCTTTATTACATCTAGGGCCTGATCAATGCTTGGGTACTCAGATTCAAAAGTGAAGGTGAGTTCAAAGCTGTCTATCATAACTGGCCATGTAGTGGTTCCTTTGCGCAACTCTATTTCCGTATACCAATTCCTTGGGATTTTGTCTAAAGTGTGAATGAATAGGTGAACCCATTCATCCTCAGGAATGTGCGACCAATTCTGTTCACACATCTTAATATGTGACATGGGGTCACTTTCTCCTGTATATTTCTGCTGTAAAGGCTCCTTGTCATTAGAGAATCTAATCGCCATCAATCTCCTAAAATCATCCCATGATGCGATATGTTCTTTATGTGCATGCCACCATCTTGTAGGTGTGGCTCTTACTGCAAGGTCAATAACTGCCATCCTCTGCCCATGAGGGATTTCTTGTTCAAGCTGCTGTAAAAAGTTGTTGAGGTATTCCAAGCCATCAAACGACGGAATATCAATAATCTTTGTGCTGATCCATCGCAGTGACTTAGTCATAAATGCACATCTACGAGCTGAGACTTTGTAAAGTCTATTCTGCCAATTTTCTAAACCAACATCCGAATCTGATGCGCATGAGCTGTCGCATCACCAATTGATATTTCCTTCTGCAGTGGGGTTGATGTAATCACTCTGGTTAGTAGTCATTAGATAGAGGCTCTCCATATTACGTGTCCCCTCCTCTTCTCTGAAAGGTTCAATGTATCTAGGACCCTGGAAAGGATCCAATGATGTGATGACCTGAAGCTGATTATCCTCAAAGGTCATTTGTCTTTTCTTTAAATCGATAAAAGCCATGTTATCGATTGTCCAATCAATGCCTAATAAAGCTAGGTATGGTCTACTATCGCCAATAATTTCTATGACTTCAAAATCTACAAAGCTGCGAACTCCATCAATGTCAACTGGTACTTGTGGTAATCGACCCAATGGCGATACCCTCTGCTGATTGGCTAGTCACAGATGGATAGGCGATCTTGCTAACTTAGGGTTACCCATCTGTTCCCATGTCTGCTTAGTCATAACATTTACCTCTGATCCTAAATCTAGGATTACCTCATCCATTTCAAATTCTCTAATTTGCACTATGAGTCTCATCTCTCTTCCTGTTCTTGTATGGCCCATAGTATTATGAATAGCCCATTGTGCACTGCTCATGGAAGAAGATGTCTGACACTGATCTATGATGCGCTGAAGCTCTCCAATGGCTTTCTCATTTTGTACAAGTTTCAAGTAGCTCCGCAGGAAGGATTGTACACTTCCTGTCGACTCATCCTCTTTGTACCTTCCAGATGTGGTAGCCTACGGTATCTGCACAGGACTAATGCCATAAGTTGTTTGTTGTGGTATCCCCCTACAAGGAAGTACCTGTGATCCTGATGGTATAGGGTTAGTAAACAAAGTTTTTGCTTGCTGAAATGTTTCTTTCTTCTTCTGCAGGTTAAGTGGTGTTGATTTATTAGTGGCTTTGCACACCCACTCCAGACCTGTATTCTTTTCAGTATCCTGCGATGTCCTACTAGTAGAAGCACCACTGCGAGTCACAATATTGACTCTTGGTTCTGGTTCTTTCTGCTCAGCAGCAATAAGCTGAATGTTCTGGTTTACTGCTGGCTTAGGATCCCTAATATTGGCTATCAAGATTGGACACTCTTCTATAGTGTGATCGTAGGACTTGCAATAGTTACATGTTGTAGTAGGGTTCTGACAATCCCTAGCATAATGTCCTACAACTCCATAATTGTAACTGGTCCTAATAGCCGGTTCGTGATGTGGTCCTGCTGCTGGACCTGGTGTCTTTGACTAGAATCTGTACAAGTCATGGTTTCTCTCTATCATGAGATCATAAGCTTTGCAATTATGTTCACCATGACCTACTAACTTAGAGAAGTTATATTATAAGTTCTTGGGAGTTGGTACATACTTCTGAAGTAAAGGGCATTCCTATTGTCTATGTCCTCTTGTTCTGCAGAGTTCACACCATGGCCCTTGGTTCTGTATTAAGGGGTTCGGATCCCCACTTTCTAAATATTCAACAAATACTAGACAGTTATCTTTAGTATGGCCCTGTCCTTTACACTTGGTACACCATAGTTCTTGTGCAACCTCTTTCCCTTTCTTAATCTCATGTATCTGTAATGTGAGATTGGCTAACTGATTCTGTAGGTTTGTCATACTTGTACTAGTCTCAGCTAGAGGTGAAGCCTCTAGTTTCATTGCCATCTCCAACTCTTCATCCTATGTACGGAGTCTTTGTTGCATAAGGGGAAGTTTGATATGCAGGAGCAGTGGTGCGATGAACTATTCCTTATGCTGCTCTGGCGCAAACTCAAAGCTAACCTGGTCTATAAGAGCTTTGAATTTATGATCAAAGTCCCATACTGAATCTGTAGGTAACTATTTAATGTCTTTAAGCTCTGTGATACACTGTGACTCAGACTTAGGTTTCTTAAATTCTTTGATCATGATGGTCCTGACTTGTATGAGCGTTCTGGGCTGTGCTGATGTATACTTCATATACCATGTTAAGGCTCTTTCTCTAAGTGTAGTGGCCAACTGGAAAAGTTTAGTATTATCATCCTGGATCTGTTTAATGGTCCATATAGCTTCACATAGGAACCAATGTTGTTCCGGGTCTTCTGCCCCTGTACCCTTAAAGGTAGGTAACTTCATGTCGTCCCCCATTCTGTTTCTACGTGGTGGATTCTGAGTTGCTGTATTACTACCAATCGGTGGTGTAGATGTAGGTGGTGTAAAGGTAGTATGTACTATATGTGAACTACTAGATGGAGTTCCTACGGGATTGTTCTGAGTCCTGGTCATTTTCTATGGGGTATAAGGGTGATAAGGGATACCCCCTGCTGGTCTTTCTATATTACTTTAGCTCTGTTCTCTAGTATGGTCTGAACTGTCTTCCAAGAAGGAAGATCTGAAATCTACTTTATATTTCTTACCACTATGTGTACATCCAATTTCATTAAAATCACTCTCAAACTCTTGTGACATTACACTTACTGAACTTATTCATCTGAGAATATATCCATTACTCCTTTTTCATGTAATAACATCTTAATAGATGAATTTAAAGAGTTCAACTACTTACCATGATATCCTTTGAAGAAGTACCTCTCGGCTTCACTGAAACTTTTTCTTTGATCAACTGCAAACTCAGTAATGAAGCCTTCCAGCAAACTTGCAAGCCAGAAGTCTACTGCCCGTGAAATGGGATTATCTATACTCTTCACAGTCTAAATCAAATTCGGTGTCCAGAAAATGTTTCTTTTCTTTTTGAATATATTCTTATTAGTCAAGTTTGACAACCAGTCGTACAACTCGTTTGCATAGGTCGCAAAAAATATCTCATGCAGGTCTGTGAAGATATGTTTTTGTAACCAGTCCTCTGTACTGAACCTAGGACTCTTGTTTTCTGTCACAGCAAATTCTCTTTCCTTAGACCCAACCCACTGGTTGAGTTCTTCTTTAGTAGGATGCCAACAGAACATTAGCACTTCAAGTTGTTCAAAGCCGGCAACAGAACCATTTGTTGGTCTTATGGGGTAGACCCAGGTTTACTTTAATGTACCAACAATACCCGTATCTCACTGGCCCTTTCGGCAAGAGACCGCAGAATGGCCTGAAGTATCACCCAAAGTGATATTAGATGGGGTGGCTGACGACTCAGGTGTCTTCAACTGGGTTCTGTAGCATCCTAGGTTTCTCTTGACTCTTCTTAGCCAGCGAGATATCTCTGTGAGGGCGATCTCTCCTTCTAGCTGGCGCTAATAGGGAGCGGACTCTTATCGCATCGCAGCCTCTAGAATGATGCACAAATTTCTCTTCTACTCAACCCTTCACCTGTGATATCCCACACCACAGCTCCTCCGACAGTGCGATATCACCTTTCTATGCTGCGATATCTTCTACAATGAGACTCAATGTGACCCTCGAGGTCCAAAGGTCTTCTCTCTGGGTACAATAACTCAGTTAGCCTTCGACAGGGTGTCAACCATCCTTACCTGAGCTTCTACAGTTCAACATACTTAACATCAACTATACTCAATCTTGCTGAACTAAATATGTAGGTATCACTTAACACTATAACTGTTATTGTCATGAATCAAGCACTGATAAACTCATACACAGAATACTTGATATATCCAACTCATGATTAACTTTCCATGTTACTGTAAACTAAAGGATAACATACATTCATTCATTAACTGATAGCAAAGTTCATGTAACGAATAACAGATAGCAACTAAGTAAAGCACAATCACATGAAACAGTCGCACGACACATTGATTTTATGTGGTTCACTCCCAGGAAGGAAGCTACATCCACAGGAACTGGTTTTTCTATTATATATTGAGAGAGTAAACACAGTTCTGCTGTAACCTATTGTGCAGCTCGAGATGTTCTAGGAAACTCCGTGCACACAGCTAGGAGCCCTTCTCTCCTAGATCTCTTCTCCTTCTATATTGTCTTCTCCTTACAATATACTCTTCCTCTCTCTCTCTCAATCCCCGTGTATTGTTACATTCATGCTCAAGGAGCCAGCTACTGGTTACAGTAAGATAACTACAGAATGAATAAAAAAACCAGAGCTCGACTCAAAGAACAACTAACTGACTAACTAGCTAATTGTCTATCTGAATGTTTTTCCAGCTAACTGTCTATCTCAATGTCTTGCTAGCTAACTGTCTATCTCAATGTATTGCTAGCTAACCTTTCATAATACAAAATACATGATTATATAGGTGGCCTTAAGGTCTCACCCTGTTACAACACTATGGTCCTTTCCCAACAGTAACCCAAAAACCCTAACTGTGACAGTTTGCCTATCTGTACTTGAACTGCCACTTTCCGTTAGACCACAGCTTTCTGTAGTCTTCCACGCTTCCTAGCGCTGATCGTGGGTATGGGTGTCGCTTCCTCAGTTTCTCCCCTTCTGTCCTCTGTCTTCAATACCTCGTCCTGTTGCTCCTTTCCTATTTATGAGGGTAGCTGAGCCCTCCTGTCTTCACCACTGCCTTAAGTGCATTGGTTGAGCTCTCTCTTCTCGGCCGCTCAGGTACTATTTCCTTTGACTTTCTTCTTCCGCTATAGTAGCTTTTCCTGTAGCTGCGGGGCCCTACTCCAACATCCCTTATCGATCAAGAATTTGAACAAAAGGGTTGGTAAAGAGCAAATAAATTGCTCAGTGAAGTTTGTATAAAAAATTCTCTCGATACTTCCAACCGAGACTCTTTCCTCCATGGCTTGTTCTTCACAGAATTCATCTATGATCTATTCAAACCACTCCGATAGGTTTGTTCATTTTCCTCGAATCAGTTTCTCTAGTAAATCTTGGTCTTTATTTGCTTCCGAATTTTTCATCCAGAAGTTTTTTCAATAGCTGAGGCACCGAATCTACAAAATTCTCATGTGTTTGGGTGAATAATTTCCCCATCCCCTCAGCAATGTTCAATCTTTTCTTCTCGTGTAGTTTTGTAAGTAATTGCAATCTTATGCTCCCACCAATTCTTAATATCTTTCTTTGATGTCATCTGCGTATGGTCATGTAATATGTATATGTATTACTGGCAATGAAACCAATGTTGTAAACTGACATATCACATAACATTACGAATAATACATGCAAGAATAATATAAACATACAAAAACAAGATACAAGAATAGGTAATGGAATAATAGCTTATATTATAGAATCATATGAGGGTCCATACATATACAAAAGTGAACCAATTTCTTAACTATCTCAACAGCCTATTATATATGATTACAAAATGGTTATGGGTAACTAATTGTCGGTTTGGTCAACTGACATGACCTTTGGTGGACGAACTAATCTCCGATTAGTCAGTTAACTCGACTAGTTGGTTCATCGACTAGCTCCTCCAACAAAATGCTCAGAGACACTAGCCAAAGGTTTGATCTTCTCTGCTGATAGGCCCATGATTAAAGTGGAAGGTGGAGGTGAGTTCTTTTTTTGCATTGGAGGAGTAGGGTCCTCTTCCATACCATCATCTCCATATTTATTCTAGGTTAGTCTAACCAATTTGAAGCCTCAAGTAGGCCTTCCACCTCATGGTGCTCAACGGGATTGTTTTTGTTATATTTCCTTATGTTATCACCCAATAATTTTTCTATCGTTGTGGTAGCAGAATCACTGGGGTAACCATTTCAAACCAATATTTGGACTGTATTCTAGCCTATACAGTCAGAGAGGTCTCTCTCTTTGTCACAAGAACATTCACATACACATATGGATTTAAACAAGCATTCAGAAGGATAGATTTCTGAGGGGAAGGGTTGTCTGGGTTTTAAAGAGTGTAAGATAGACAAATAGACAACACCATTGGTAAATGGATTCAAAAGAATGAACATCCAAGGGCTTATAGCATAATGACTATTGATAACATTTGTAGTCTAAGAAAAAGTAAGTGTTAATGTTCAGCAAAATATTCTTGAGAGATGGCAAGGGGAACTGAGAAAAATCCCAATGAGACGGAGGCACTTATTTGTGGGCGAGTCTCCTAAAACACCTTTAGAAGAAGAAAAAATAAAGGCCGATAACTAAAATGGATCATCTAACAGAGGATGAATTCCAAGAAATTTACCATAAACACAAACAAATGCATTATCTAATGTAGGAGCGCTTAACAGGGAACGAATTCCTTGCTTGCAACTAGAAATGCATTAGTAGAAACTACACAAACATGCAAATGAAGCATATAGAGGAACACAAACTAAAAACTGAACTCCATGATGAATCTTAGACACTCTTGAAATTCTTTTCATTAATACTTTGAAGAAGGTTGAAGAGCTACAAAACCAGGCAAATAGGCTTCAAAATATGAAGGTCAAACCTCCTTATTCCTCTGTAGAGGTTACAATTATAGCATCATGGGATCCTAAGACCAACCCTGAAACAGATCCAAGTTCAATTTATCAAAATTGGGAATCAATTCCACACACATAACGAATTCTGATCTGGAAGATTCACTATGATCACGATCAAATCGGGAAAGCATTTTGGGACGCACTGTTATGGAGAGAAATTCCTATGGCTTGGGGTACCACAATAGACAACTTGACTCCAGAAATCAATCTTTTCCAATATGCAATAGAAAGAAAATGTCTAACACTAAAGGATCAGACCTCATACCTTATTCTGGACGGTTGAAGTAGATCCCCATTGAGATTTCCAACTTTAGCTTGAATTGATAGATTACTTCCTCAACAACAAGTAAACAATACAAGCATTCTATATATCACGGTGTTAGATCTATTCTAGCATATATAATCAATAATGTATAAGAATTTGAAAACATCCCATGGATAAAATATTCATTCAAACACACATTATTAGACAGGAAAAGATATTTCTATTAATATAAATCATAGATTACAAGATACAATGTCACGTCCCCATGCCTCTGACCGTAAAGGAGGATGCAACTACACACTTCAAACACATGGGCTAAGAGCCCCATGAACAAATGCATACACAAAATGGTTGAAACAGAATGATGAAGGAAACTGCATTGGAGTAAAAACATGCACTTATGCAATCATCATTCAGACACAGCGGAAACATCATACATTCAAACAAGCATTCATCATACATAACGGAAACCAACAGCATTCAGTCATGGATGCATTCAACATGTTCATCATAACATGCATAAACGCAATTGTTTATCATACACAGCTATAATTATTTATCTTGCACAATGGAATCAACATGCATTCACATAAGCATTCATTTTAACATGTTCATCATTTTCATATCATTGATAGAAAATATGGTTGCAGAAGTAAAAAGGGGCAAGATTACTTATCTTATGAAAACTTTGCTCTGCAACCAGCTACGTCGCTGCAACGTTCCACCCAACCATAGGCCAACGTGCTCCTTAATCTCTCAGCAATGCTCCCACCCCTGAGCAGGGCATGATTCTCCAAGGAATAAGGGAACTAGCAGGCTTACACCTAGCCAAGGATATACAAAACACAGCCAAGCCAACAAAGTTGGGTTTATCAGGCTCAAGGAGTTGGGGAAAGGCTTAATGCTAAGCTGGTGAGCTCATTACAGAGCCAATAACACCTACACCAGAACTAGCTTGACCTCTAAGACACCCAAACACACCCAACACAAGGAATCATTCCCTTCTCTGCTACACAGTCCCTCAGGCCCCGCATTCCCTTCCAGTGCTATTCAAGGGTGATGGAGAAGAAGGATAGCCCTCTAGCTCTGTCTGTGTGCTTTCCAGCCACCAGGTTTATCAAGCAACCCAAGCCCCCATCCCTACTCCTTACACAGTCTAAAGACCCACCATTGCACACAAGCAATTAAGTCAGCTGTCACAGCTTAAACCAGGGAAAACAAATTCTGAGTCATTCTTGGCCCTATCGTGGCCAAAATGACTCCCCGACGAATTTACAATAGTCCCCAAAACGTAAGAAAGACCACAGCTACCACGGCCAACAACGTGGGAAAACAATTCAATGACCCAATCTAAAAAATGAAGACACCAAGGAACTTACACAGTCCATGGATGGAAAGGAAACCAAGTTCCCGGCATGGGGAAGACCACAGCTACCACAGCCAACAACGTGGATGAAAATGCACAGCTTCCAGCTCGCTGTGTGAGACAAAAAAACCAGGAAAAATCCCGGTGCGTGGGAAAGCAGACATGGTCCCTACGTGAGGACGAACAGCTCACAGCTCGTGTGTGGATGAACAGGCAACAGAGAGGATGTGAATTGGAAATGCGTACATGTCTCAGCACGGTCGTGGAGAGAAGAATATGTCCATGGGAGTAAAACCAGGTAATCCTGTGTGTTTTGGTGAACATACAGGGGATAGACACCAGTAGTGAGTGCGTGAAGGTTTTTCCTACCATAGTGAAGTCAACAGTGGGTGGAGTGTGCATGTGGGTGAGGACTGACAGTCCTTCCACCCCACTCCCAAAGATCATAATTGCCTCAACCACCAGCAACCTTTCTTAATGAAAGTGGTTGGAATAAAACAAGGTAAGAAGACACATGGATTTTCACCCTACCGGCCAAGGTTGACAAATTCCCCCACATCCTTATCCTTGGGAAAATCATGCCCCTTTCTCATTTTGGTTGCCATGATCGTAGCTGGTCGGATTCATTTAATTAATTATAGATGTGTATTTACATGATGACCATCATAATATATGCCGCATGCCCCGATATACCATCGGTGACAATTCAAATCCAAAACATAACATAACCGATCAATGGTGGGGCCTTGGCCTTTAGCTCCACACCATGATCATTTACAATTTGTACATCATGTACATCTAATGCAACGGGGTCAGAACCAGGGGCATTACATTCCCCTCCCCCTTCAATAGCACTGTCCTTAGTGCTTCACAAAATTGAACAAAAATGCTACACTGTTATCGCCTCAGTGTTTCACAAAATTGAACAAAAATGGATGTGCCAATCACATGGCATCCTTGAGCTCCCATGTAGCCTCTTCAGCTCCGAAGTGCTCCCATTTCATCTTTACGTGATCTATGGCTCAGTTCCGGAGCATTGTGACCTTCCTGTCGAGGATGTGCATTGGCTCGATTCAGAACTCTCCCTCGGATTCCACCTAAATCACATCCCAAGTTATCACATGGTTAGGATCATGTACATATCTCTTAAGCAAAGAAACATGAAAAACATTATGATCTCTAGTGCTAGCAGGCAATGCAAGTCTATATGCAATTGGCCCTATTCTTTCAAGCACTTCAAACGACCCACAATATCTTGGTGACAACTTGGCACAACTTTCAAGCTTCAAGTAACTCTTCCTTGCCCTCACTCTGAGGTAGACATGATCCCCAACACTGAACTCCTTGTTCACCCTATGCTTATCTGCATAGATTTTCTGTCCGTCCTGTGCTACTTTCATCTTTTGCCTAATCTTTACGACCTCTTGCTCCATTTCCTTGAGCAATTCTGGTCCAAGCACAATCTTGTTCACTGGATTATCCCAAGTCACTGGTGTCCTACACCTTATTCCATACAAATCTTCATACGGACTCATCCCCAAGGATTCCTGTTGTCCATTGTTATAAGCAAACTCCACCAAGTACAAGTAATCTTCCCACTTGGTTGGTTTTTCCATCACGTACATGCGAAGCATATCTTCAAGCACCTGATTAAATCTCTCTGTCTGCCCATCTGTTTGAGGATGGTATGCAGTGCTGAAGTTTAGCTTTGTACCCAAATCTGCAAACAACCCCTTCCAAAAGTTGGAAGTGAACTAGACATCCCTGCCAGAGACTATTGCCTTAGGCAATCCATGCAATTTGAATATCTCCCTCATGAATATCTTTGCAATGTTTCTAGTCTCATATGTAGACTTAAATGGTATAAAATGTGCTTCCTTTGTTAACTTGTCTACTACAACCATGATGGAATCATGTTGTCTCCAAGTCATCGGAAATCCTGTAATAAAATCCATGGAAATAACTTCCCATTTCCATTCCGAAACTGGCAAAGGCTGCAGTAAACCTGCTGGATGTTGATGCTCAACCTTTACCTATTGACATTTCATGCACCTTGAAATGTACTCAGCCATATCCTTTTTCATACCTGGCCAAAAGTACTGCTTTCTAGCTGTAGCAATTGTCTTCTGATATCCTGGGTGACCAGAATATGGAGCTTGATGGATTTCATCCATGACAATTCTCCTCAAATCTGCTACATCCGGAATATAAATTCTACCTTTATAAGTGAGAAGTCCATCTTCTTCCAATTCATATCCCTCATACCTCTTCTCAAGACTTTGCTGCTGCAATTTATCTTTTACCTGCTCATACAATTCATCTCCGACAACATGATCAACAATTTGCTACCTCAAATCTGATTGGAAAATACTAAGAGATGCCACTTGCATTTCCTGCACCTTCCTGCTGAGTGCATCGTCTACCTTATTTTCTTTTCCCTTTATGTGCTTGATTTCAAAATCAAATTCACATAAAAACTCCAGCCATCTTGCTTGCCTAGCATTCAAAGTAGGCTGATCAAATAGATACTTCAAACCACAATGGTATGTTCTGAGCTCAAATCTTCTACCCATCAAGTAATGTCTTCACATCTTAAGGGCATGTACTATGGCTGCAAGCTCTAGATCATGAGTGGCATAGTTCTTCTCATGTTCCTTCAAATTTCTTGACTCATAACATATCACGTGGTTGTCCTGCATAAGGACTCCTCCAAGCCCTTGTCCGCATGCATCGGTACACACCACAAAATATTTCTCTGGATCTGCAACCTTCAATACTGGTGCACTGGTGAGAAGATTCTTCAACTGCTGGAAGATTTCTTCATACCTCAATGTCCATTCGAACTTCATCCCCTTCTTTTGCAAAGAATTGATGGCATGTGCAACTTTGGAGAATCCTTCAATGAATCTCCGATAGTATCCTGCAAGTCCCATGAAAGATCTTACATCTGTCACATTTCTTGGAGTAGGACAATTCATAATGGCTTCAATATTTTCAGGGTCCACAGATATACCCTCTTCTGAAATAATGTGACCCAAGTACTGAATTCTATCTCTATAGAAGTCACACTTGCTCAGCTTTGTGTACAACTGGTGCTCCCTGAGAAATTTCAATGTCAATCTCAAATGCTCTTCATGCTCCACCTCATTCTTAGAATAAACAATAATGTCATCAAGGAAAAGAAGAACAAACTTGTCTAAATACTTGCTGAAGACACTATTCATAAGGCACATAAATGTAGCTGGTACATTTGTGAGACCAAATGGTACCACTACAAACTCATAATGCCCATACCTTGTCCTGAAGGCTGTCTTTTTAATGTCTTCATCCTTGATTCTCACCTGATGGTAACCAGACCTCAAGTCAATCTTGGAAAATACCTTTGCCCCTCTCATTTGATCAAAGAGGTCATCAATCCTAGGCAAAGGATATTTATTCTTCACAGTAACCTTGTTCAACTATCTGTAATCAATACATAACCTGAGTGTACCATCTTTCTTCTTTACAAATAGAACTGGTGCTCCCCAAGGAGACACACTTGGCCGAATATACTTCTTTTCCAACAACTCTTGCAGTTGCATCTTCAATTCTAGCATCTCTGGTGTACTCATCCTGTACGGTGCTTTGGACACTGGTTCCGCTCCTGGCACAAGTTCGATAGTGAAATTGATGTCCCTCTTTGGAGGAAGCCCTGGAATCTCATCAGGAAACACATCCCTGAATTCCTGCAACACTTGATAGTCCTCCAACCTAGGAGTTTCATCTCCTGATGCCTCCAAAATCTGAGCCGCATACAACTGGCAACCCTTCCTACATAACTTCTTTAACTGCATAGCTGAAACCTACCGGACTGAAACTACCTTTGGAATACCTTGCAAAACCACGAGTTTCCCTTCTTCATTCATGCATTCAAAAGTCTTATTGTAGTAGTCGAGCTTTACCCTGTGAGCTTCTAACCAGTCCATTCCAATGAGAACATCATAGGAACCAAGCGGTAGAACATTCAGATCTACATAAGTGACCAATCCATTCATGACCAATGAACATTTCTCTACCACTTCACTAACATTTCTCTTAGTTCCAGTGGCTAGCTGAACTAACCAAGACTTCATATGATTTAATTTCTTAAAAGCACAAATATCCACTACTCTAGGAGTAATATAACTATGAGTAGAACCAGGGTCAATCAAAATAGAAAAAGATTGCTCAACATTCTTACCTGCTACCTCAACCACAGCTGACTGGTGATCTGCCTGACGGTCCTCCAGTGCTGCATAGATCCTAGGAACTGCCCTTGCTACTTGACCTACTATTTCTGCTTCTTGCATGTTATAAGCTGTCCTTGCACTCTCATTCTCGAGTGGACAATTTCTACGCATGTGGGGTCCTCCACATTTCCAACATTGAAGTGGCCCTCTATTCTGTTGTGGATCCTTAGGATTTTCTCCTGTCACTCCAACTAGTTTACTCATAGCTTGAGATCACTGCTTCTGCTGATTCTTGAAGCCAGAAGGTTTGAAACCTTTCTTCCCTTGGTCAAACTTCTCGTTCTTCTTGTCCTTCCATGCCTTATGGTAATCTGGCTTACCTTTTCTTTGCTCATAACAGTACTTATCTTTCCTTATTGCTTCTTCAAGAGTTCGAGGTTCATAAAACTCAATTCTATCTTTGTAAGACTGAGGTAATCCACTCAAAAAATGTTGGACCTTCAATTTTTCATATCGGATGTACCATACATACCTCAAAAGCTCCAAGAACTTATTTGCATATTCTTCCATGGTCTGCTATCCCAACCTTAGCTCATGGAACTCCTTAATCTTCTCATCATAATACCTGTCAGATAGGTATTTCTTCTTGAAATACTTCTTGAACTATTTCCACTTAAGTCTCCTTTCATTGATCCTCTTCACTTGCTTGAAGTGTTCCCACCAAATGGATGCTCTTCCATTTAGATTGAATATGGAAACTCTTGCCTTCATGTTTCTTGAACAATCCTACACTTGAAAGTACTTATTTATTCCGAGAAGCCAAGCTTCAGCCTCTTGTCCAGTCTTTATCTCGCCATCAAATGTAGGAGGTTTAGCTTTCTTAAATTCATCTCCAAAGCGATCCCTATGGTGTCTCTTTCTTTTTCTTTTATGAGAAGAAGAGCTTGAATCCCCATTGGATTCTTCGGAATCAGATGATCCACTAGAATTCCTTCTTCTTCTCCTAGTGCTGCTCTTACTACGTTATGGTCTTACTGTACCTCTCCCAGAGTCTATATTTCTCTGCAAGTCTGTCAAACTCTGCAACATAGCAGCATTCAACTGATTCTGCTCTTCCTGGGATTTAATCAAGCTTCTCATGGTAGCTGCAACCTCTGATGGTGTCCCCTGGAATCACCTTCCATTGGACTCAATGTCATCATTTCTATTACAGACATTTTCTCCCATGGCATCTTCTGCTCGCTCATAAGAATCCTGGGCATCATATCCGTCATGGGTTCTCATGACTGAATCACCACTTACTTACCCAACTATACTACCTGGAATACTTCTCTTGAAAGGGACTATGACTCTGCAATGTGTTAGTAACACAATTGTTAGATGCATAATATTGATATAAACCAACATTACTTACCTTCTCCCGAAATAATTATTAAATTACAAATGCCCAAACACACAAAATTTTGTAAATTATTAATTTTCACGCAATCTGGCGCATAAGATCACTGCCTCTTTTCTCCCTTTCAGCCTTGAAATTTCTCTGAAAAACAGTTGAAAAATCCCTCTGAAAACAGTCGAAATCTGCTGAGAAATCCCATGGAAAAACTCAGAACTTTCCTTTCCTTCTCATCGGCTGTCGGATGTCTTTCCACATCAGAAGTCTTAGTGCTTTGGCTTCCACAATGGCGGATGCTCAATCACTTCCTCTTCTACAACGACGGCTCTCGGAAGCATTCTTCCTTTCGATCGGCGAACTGACTTGATCGGCATCGGCATTCCTTTTACATCGGAAGCCAAATGACTTTGGCTTCCACAACGGCGACACTTCAGACAATAACTTCTTCCGATTGATGAACCAAATTTGAGCCTTAACCTTTTTGATGTGTTGATGATCAGGGGACTTTCCCCATCGAAAGACTTATTGCTTTTCCTTCCGCAACGGCGGCTCACAAAATGATTTCTCTTCCAACTGGCGGTTGTTTACTTAGAAAATTTCCACTTCGAACGTCGGCGGTCTTTACACTTTGGAAGGCTAGTGCCTTTGGCTTCTGCAACGACGGCACGCCAAATACTAACTTCTTCCGATTGGCACGGACTTAGAACAATTTTCAACTTTTCGGCATCGGCGGCCTTTCTGGTCGAAAGCTTTAGTGATTTCACTTCCGCAACGGCGGCTGATGGACCACATTCCTTTCCGATTCACTTCATGAATTCTTCCGCAACGGCGGACGAGAAATCACTTTCTCTTCCGATTGGCGGAAGTTCACTTCACGAATTCTTTCGCAACAGTGGATGGGAAATCACTTTCTCTTCCAATTGGCAGAAGTTCACTTCGTGCATTTTTCCGCAACGGCGGATGGAAAATCACTTTCTCCTCCGACTGCCCCAACACTTGGACAAATTTTCTAAATTATTCCCCGTCAGAAGACTTAACAGTTTGGACTTTCGCAATGGCGGACAGGGAACCGCTAACCCTTCCGCAACGACGGAAGTCAATTCTGCTAATGCCTCGACTGTTCAACACTTCAACAAAATTTTTGAATTTTTACAGCCTTCCACTGCTTGCTGCTGGGTAGAAGAAAAGTTGCCTCTGTCACTACAATCCTTCAAGGCTCATGCAGGCCCATGTTGCAACATGAGCTCTGATACCACACTGTCAGGTCCCCATGCCTCCGACCGGTAAGGAGGACGTGACTACACGCTTCAAACACACGGGCTAAGAGCCCCATGAACAAATGCATACACAAAATGGTTGAAACAGAATGCTGAAGGAAACTACGTTGGAGTAAAAACATGCACTTATGCAATCATCATTCAGACACAGCGGAAACATCATACATTCAAACAAGCATTCATCATACATAGCGAAAACCAACAACATTCAGTCATGGATGCATTCAACATGTTCATCATAACATGCATAAACGCAATTGTTTATCATACACAGCTATAATTATTTATCTTGCACAGCGGAATCAACATACATTCACACAAGCATTCATTTTAACATGTTCATCATTTTCATATCATTGACAGAAAATATGGTTGCAGAAGTAAAAAGGAGCAAGATTGCTTATCTTATGAAAAATTTGCTCCGCAACTAGCTACGTTGCTGCAACGTTCCACCCAACCATAGGCCAGCGTGCTCCTTAATAAATCAGAAACGCTTCCACCCCCGAGTAGGGCATGATTCTCCAAGGAATAAGGGAACTAGCAGGCTTACACCTAGCCAGGGATATACAAAACATAGCCAAGCCAACACAGTTGGGTTTATCAGGCTCAAGGAGTTGGGGAAAGGATTAATGCTAAGATGGTGAGCTCATTATAGAGCCAAGAACACCTACACCAGAACTAGCCTGACCTCTAAGACACCCAAACAAACCCAACACAAGGAATCAGTCCCTTCTCTGCTACGCAGTCCCTCAGGCCCTGCATTCCCTTCCAGTGCTATTTAGGGGTGATGGAGAAGAAGGCCAGCCCTCTAGCTCTGTCCGTGTGGTTTCCAACCTCCAGTTTTATCAAGCAACCCAAGCCCCCATCCCTACTCCTTACACAGTCCGAAGACCCACCATTGCACACAAGCAATTAAGTCAGCTGTCACAGCTTAAACCAGGGAAAATGAATTCTAAGTCATTCTTGGCCCTATCGTGGCCAAAATGACTCCCCAGTGAATTTACAACAGTCCCCAAAACGTAAGAAACACCACAGCTACCACGGCCAACAACGTGGGAAAACAATTCAATGACCCAATCTAAAAAATGAAGACACCAAGGAACTTACACAGTCTGTGGATGGAAAGGAAACCAAGTTCCCGGCATGGGGAAGACCACAGCTACCACGGCCAACAACGTGGATGAAAACGCATAGCTTCCAGCTCCCTGTGTGAGCCAAAAAAACAAGGAAAAATCCTGGTGCGTGGGAACAGCAGACACAGTCCCTGCGTGAGGATGAACAGTTCATAGATCACACGTGGATGAACAGGAAATAGAGAGGACATGAATTGGAAATGCGTCCCTGTCTTAGCATGGTCATTGAGAGAAGAATATGTCCACGGGAGTAAAACTAGGTAATCCTGTGTGTTTTGGTGAACAGACAGGGGATAGACACCAGTAGTGAGTGCGTGAAGGTTTTTCCTACCATAGTGAAGTCAACAGTGGGTGGAGTGTGCATGTGGGTGAGGACTGACAGTCCTACCACCCCACTCCCAAAGATCATAACTGCCTCAACCACCAGCAGCCTTTCTTAATGAAAGTGGTTGGAATAAAACAAGGTAAGAAGACACATGGATTTTCACCCTACCGGCCAAGGTTGACAAATTCCCCCACATCCTTATCCTTGGGAAAATCATGCCCCTTTCTCATTTTGGTTGCCGTGATCGTAGCTAGTCGGATTCATTTAATTAATTATAGATGTGTATTTACATGATGACCATCATAATATATGCCGCATGCCCCGATATACCATTGGTGACAATTCAAATCCAAAACATAACATAACCAATAAATGGTGGGGCCTTGGCCTTTAGCTCTGCACCATGATCATTTACAATTTATACATCATGTACATCTAATGCAATGGGGTCAGAACCCGGGCATTACATACAACTTCTGACGGCACGTCTGCGAACCGGAGAAACTGAACCCCCCACTTGGGCCTCTACCACTTCAATCCTCCATCTCTCGATAGCAAGCTCACAAGCAAAAGGAAAGCTTGGGAAGAACACACTAGTGCTCCAAGGGACAAAGGGATGCAGAATCAAGCATAAGTTCCGCCAACAATGGACTATAGTTTCTTTGCTCTCAATTCTCTCATATGCCTTCAATGTAACATAGAGTTCCTCATATATATTTTCAAAGGGGTAATGAAAGGTTGAATCCGAGTGATCTCAAGGCATAGAGAAGGCCAGGAGTCAAGTGAGTCAGATCCGTGTCAAGGAAAACTCCAAAAGGATTTGGATTCTATACACATCCTGGTGTATGCATTTTTAGTGGTCAAACCCGCGTATATACACGACTAAGGGTTTAAAAGTCGCGTATATCATTTTTCACATGTTTTTAGGGATGGTCAAGGAAACATCAAAGGACAAAAGATGGTCCACGGGGTCTAAGGAGTTTGCAGCGGAATAGGGGAAGGCCATACAAAGTGTGATTCACATGGAGTGGTGAAATCAGCTATAACAGATGGCCCCTAATGTGTGAGGTCAAAGGGGTCATACGATGTCCAAAATACATTATAAGTCCATCCAAAAGTGGAGTGATGAAGGATTCCAAATGGAAGACCATCCACCCAATTAGCATAGTACAATAATACAACTCTGTACATAACTGCAAATACATATAGTAGTCCCGGATACATAAAAGTACAATGGCCATGAATAGGCATGATACAAGATATCACATAAGTGGTCATCGCCACATACAATATACATAGATCAGAATCTCCATGATGAATATATACAAAGGACCATGATCTCCATAATGGCTGAAGATATATAATAGATCAAGATCTCCATAGTGGTTGGAAATGTCTGACATACACTAGAGCAAGTCACGAGAGCTGAAATCTCATGAACACTGGCACGATCAAGGAGGTAGCATATAAGAGATGCCACCAATCTAGAAAGTCTTCTAGACAAACCGCTATGAGTACATGTCCTACTATGTGAATAGAGGTGTCGAGGTCGAACATAGTAGTCCATTGTCTGATTATCAATCATTAATGTATACCGTTAACATACGCGAGATCATCCACCGATAATGAAAATGGGAATCAAGGTACTAGAGTGCAAACTAACAAGTGTGAATAAATGTGTTGAGGTCAAACACTTGAGAGGATCCATTGATCAGGGGACATTGATGTATTCCAAAATACTGTCGATGGTGAGAGAACCTGCCACTGATGAGTGTAAGTCTCAAGGCACTCAAAATGACTCTAGATTCCAATCCCAGAATAAATGACCTGAAGTAAATGGGATGAAATCTGCTAGAAGGAGGGAATTAAGGTATCCCCCATCATCCAACATGAGGTACTCAGCAAAGCTATATAATGTGGAAGGACTCGATCATAAGTTGCACGAACCAGTAACTGTACCGGGAATGGCCAACATGCAAAGTCAAGATAACTGAGGAATGGACAACATAGGTTTCAACTTCCTTCGAACAAGAGCATAACAGTGTATGGTGACTAAATAAAGGCAGCACGGACTCGATATACAAACTAGGACATCTTTGCGACACAGGAGGCATCGACAGAGGCTCCATAGGGACTGGAAGCTTAACCAGTTGATGGAGATAAACTCAGATAAATGAGTACAGCTCCTAAATTCAAACTATAACCCAACCAATGGATGTGATATACAGTGCTCTATTCGAAGGCGACACAACTCGATAGCTGCCACAGATAACATCTTTCCTTGTCCAGCTTTTTGGTTTTTTGATCTTTTTGGAATTTTTCAGTGATTTAAAAAGCTTGAAAAAATAATAAAATAGCTTTATAGTTACATACTAGGAGGAGATGAGTGTCGTAAAGGCAAACAAACTAGTTCTAAGCAGTGGAACATACCTATTCTCAATGCAAGGATACATGTGTAGGATATTGACACTCGGGGGAAAATCCCCTCCCAGTTAAAAAAGGAAACAAGCTTCAAAGGATATATAAAATGGCTCTGCATGGCTAGACATGAGACAAGCTCAGGCTATATGGCTGAAATGCAATGTCAGGGAAGCTAGCATAAATCTCAATAAGGCAGGCAAAGCTCATGATAATGCATTCACAACTTGACATGAGGGAGTCCCAAGGGAACATTAGAGGAAATTTGGGGTCTAAAATGGGCCTTATAAGAAAATGTGCCAAAATATTTTTTTGTGAGTTGGAATTCAAGAACCAATAGAATTTCAATAAAATAAGTCAACCATAATGGTTGAATTGACATATTTGTCATTAAAAAAACTACTTTTTTTGTTCGTATTTTCGACATATCTCATTGTGTTTTTACTCAAATTTCGATCAGGAGAGATCGTTGGATGTGGAATTTGATTCTGCATCCAACGAGTACCCACACTACATACTTTTTATGGACCCCGCTACCCTAAAAACAAGAAATACCTGAAAAAATGTGATGATGATGTCATCATCACGTTTTTTCAGGTATTTCTTATTTTTGGGGTAGCAGGGTCCGTCAAAAGTATGCAGTGTCAATACTCGTTGGATGCAGAATCAAATTCCACATCCAACGAGCTCTCCCGATCGAAATTTGAGTAAAAGCACAGGGAGATATGTCGAAAATACGAACACAAAAAGTAGTTTTTTTCTTTCTTCCTCCAAAATTAATCAATATTATTTTATTATTTTAACTATTATTTTATTATTTTCCTTAGGAGGCCCATTTTAGACCCCAAAATTCCTCTAATGATAGGCCAGCAAAAGATCAAGAGGAGTATGAGGCTCTTGTGAAATGTCATGGCAGTACTATACAACGGACTCCCACACCCTAAAGGAGAAAACGTCAGCATGGGCACCAAATGCAAACAAGGCACTAACTAGGGTACCCATGTAAGGTGAAGCTCTACCACTCATATCATGCCACTTCTAAACCAGCAAGAAGGTTCCATGGCATAATAGAGTGGGTTCGTACCTAAGGTCATGATGAGATGGTCATAAGGTCATGAAAAATGCAAACGGTGATGAAACCTAACCTATATGCTATTTTAGACATGATACCTGAGATTGGCGCGAATGGGTCAATCCAACGGCTAAAACGGCACTGAAAAAGTTCCTCTACATCATTAATTATGTCAAAAACGGTAAAAAATGGTTAGAAAATATCGAAACTATAGGAAAGGGGGTAAAAATTTTCAAATATTTGAAAATTTTCTATAAATAGTAAATAGTTCAAAATATTATAAAACATTTGAAACTTTTACCCATTTGAGCTCAGATTTTCCACAGCGAATTCCAGGAGATCCAGCCGACGGAATCCACTACCGTTTCTTCCAGGTATTTACCCATGCTCTTCTCTTTCATTTCAATGCAATTTTTAGAAAATTCCATGGCCATTTAATCTTTCTAGGCCAACCTAAAAAGGGCGCTGTGGCCCACGTGAAAATTGAGGGTTTTTCCGCGTATAGGGTTGGATATATGTGGAAAATTCCCCAAACTCGGGTATATATGCGACTGTTTTGAAAATAGTCGTGTATGAGGCCGCCCATAAGGTTTTTTCAATCATCTAATGGATAAATTGGCAATTTGTTGTGTAGGATGGTCCTAGAGTGGAGAGAGCGTGAACATGGTGAGGTAGAGGAAGCAGTAATGGCCGATCTAATGGCTCAACAAGCTCTACATGCATGTGGACTCTACAAGTTTTGGTGTCTTGGTGGCTTAAGAGCCAAACCAAGACTACTACAGATGCTGGTGGATTACTGGGATCCAAACTCAGAGTCCTCCCAGATAGATGGGATGTCCCTCACTATAGAGGTGGATGACATATATTTCATTACTGGACTTTCTAGATGAGGGGAAGTGGTGAACCTTCATTCTCGTGGTGGTCCAGGAGGTGGCCTGAATATCGACAAGTACATTGTGGTGTTTTGCTATCCAGACATAGAGAAGGTGGGGAGTCAGGTCCCTACCAACTCTATACAGGTGCTGGGCCTAAAGGCCATACTATTGACATTGGGCAGGATAACAGGCTTGGCATCACTCCAACAGGCCTCCCGGACTCTGATGTTCTATGCAGGGGAGTGCATGAGACCCATGATTTACAACTAGAGCACTACACTACTGACCAACATGAAACATCAACTCAGTGAGTGTAAGGCAGATATAGTGTGGAACTTCAGGTTCAGCAGTATTCTGAGCATGTTTTTCTTCGAGCGTGTTCCAAGATTGAGCCCCAGAGTGGACGTTCCTCTTCATGGGGTTCAAGATCCAGCCCAATGGAATTGTGAAAATGATATGCACAGAATGGGGGATGGTAGGGTGTCCAACCCATATCCAGCTGACTTCTTTCCATGGTGGCAACGATAGATAGTTTCCATCAATGACTACCCCTATGCAGGGATAGATTTCTTGGGGGACCCAGACATGCTGCTACCACCAGGATCGGCATATGGCGATATAGGTAACGAATCTTGACCCTCTCTTTTTAATTTTTTTTTTGAATTATTTAATTTTTTTTGTTTTCTTGATTATATGGAATCAAAAAGACATATTTTTGCGTGACAATACATAGTGACATCTACCATTTATGTGTAGATGTGGGACCACGATGGCCAGAAGGATTCCCACATCATAGACAGAGGGGAAGAGGAGATGACATCATAGGTGTGGATGTGGAGTAGACACTCTAGAGCATTCATACCAATTTTGTGAGACTGACTCATAGGGTTCCCATGGCGCAAGTCAAGGACTTTCCTGACGCTATGCAGCGACAGGTGGTGGGTGTACCACGTGCATGGGTGCGGTTATTCCGATAGCTAGCTAGAGCCATAGTGATGTTCCATGATCACAACCCTCCTCCTCCTCCATAGGATTAGACACTTGGGATTGTATACATTTTGTACTACAGTGTATTATATGTTGGTGGCTCAAGATCCCCAATTTTGTATCATGACACTATGTATTATCACATTTTGGTTTTTATATAAATTTTTTTATGGTGATCGGTTTATTTATTTACAAGTGTAAAAATTGTGTTTGTGATTAATTTATTGTGAATGAAACAAATGTTAATCTAACACGTAGTTAGCATATGAGTCAACAACTTGATTATTATTTCTTGGAATATGTATATATGTTATGTTGTCAAATTTTTGTTCTAACAATCTCACACGTAAGAATCTCTGAATAACATCGGATCTCTAACATGCTACAAACCATTAAGCTGTGACGCTACTAACTTTGAATCAAGACGTACCTCAAGAGAGAGAACGCCATGTGAAATGGCATCTCGTAGAAGCTCAATGATGGCACTATATTCAGCAACATTGTTGGAAGATGGCCATAGACATACACCTCCTAAAGATAGTACCTGACCCATAGGAGTATAAATCACTCAAGTAGTAGAGGATGAGTGTTAAGTGTGACGGATTGCACCATCCATGAATTCTATGTAGGTGGAAGATTCCATTGACATCTTCCAAAAGAAACGGAAACTAATCACAAACTCGATCACGATAAGAAAAAGACCTAACTATGCAAAACTGTACAATAATATACAATAAGAAGCCTTGGCTAAAAATTATGCATATTATTTCTTGAGATAGAGCCCATTTCTAGGCTCCGCCAAGGCCGTTCCTTCGTAATCCACTAACTCATATGCACCCTTCTCTAACACACGCTTGATCACGTAAGGACCTCACCACTTAGGATTAAATTTCCCTGCCCCCAAGGGTTCTTTCGGTTGATCCCACAGAAGGACCAAGTCTCCCTCACTAAACCTCCTTGGATGGACAAACTTATCGTACTGGATCTTTACGCGATGCTTATTTACTTCTAGAGCCACCAAGGCATCCCGACACTGCTCATAAAGTTTCTCAAGGTGAACCAAATGCTCCTTCAATGGGGAAGTGTCCGGTAAGAGTTCTACAACTAGCTTCAAAGAAGGAATATCAAATTCAACTAGCAATATTGAATCCACTCCATGTACAAGCTGATACGGAGAAAAACCAGTGGCAGTCTTAACAGTGGTTTGATATGCCCACAAAGCAGGATATAACATGATGTGCCAATTGTTCTTTATTTGCAATGGTTCATTGGAGAATGGATTTGAGTGATTTATTCACTACCTCTACTTGTCCATTCACTTAAGGGTAGTAAGAAGAGGAATGCTCTTGCTTATACCCTAAATTTGATGCCAACTCTTCCATCATATAGTTCTGAAAGTGCGAGCCATGGTCAGTGACAAGCTCTTTCAGAATCCTGAACTGAGTAATAATTTGGTTGAACACAAAGTGAGCGGCTGTATCATCATCATATTTTACTGTAGGCATAGCCTCAGCCCATTTTGTGAAGTAATCAACAACCACTATAATATGATGGTGCCTCCCAGCTGAATCTGGGTTGCAATCCATAAAATCGAGCCCCACTTAGTGAAGGGATGGGAGGTGATAATGGGATGTAACGGGGCAGGTTTCAAGCACATATTACATGCAAACACCTGGCAAGGGTGGCACCTCTTGACCGTATCAACACAGTCCTTAAAGATTGATAGCCAGAAATAACCCACTCTTAAAATATTTTGAGCTGTAGAAAGCCCAGATAAATGACCACCACACGCCCCTCCATGGCAATCATTCAACACTACCTCAGCCTCTTCATGAGTTAAACCATGTCGTAAAATGGAATCTACCCCACGACGGTACAAGGTGTTATCCACTATGAGATAGTTCTTAGAGATGTGACGTAATCGTCGTCGTTCATGTCACGAGAGATGAGTAGGGGTTTTCAATGTTTGTAAATATATTATGATATCCCCATACCATGGGTCTAATGTTGAAATTAAGAATATGTGTTCATCGAAAAACATATCTTCACAAACCAACTCCTCGGCCTCGCTCGAGAAATCCGACATAAGCTCTGCAAAAATTAAAAAATTCTTCTATTTTTCTGAAACAAACTCGAGATTGAATTCTTGCAGAATGACAATCCATTTATTATATTTTCCCCCAATCATCCTTTGGGTGAGCATGAATTGAAATGGATTGACATGGGCCACAACCAAGGTTTGGCGAAGGAGAATCTAATGTCTCAACCGTTGAACCGCATGTACGGTAGCTAAAGCAAGCTTCTCGACATGAGAATAACGAATCTCTATGTCAACAAGGTTTCAGCTCAAATAATATATGACATGCTCTTGGAGCTCCTCATCCTCTTGAACCAAAACCATACCAACCGTCTCCAATTACGCGGCCACATATAATAGAAAATCACGGCTATAGTCCAGGGGACTAATCACCGGGGCCGATGCTAGGGCTCGCTTGAGTGCATTGAAGGACTCCTGGGCTCACTCATCCCAATAAAAGGGGGTGTCCTTCTTCAAGAGATGCATGAAGCCTCTAGTCAAATTGGCAAAGTGGACAACAAATCTCCTTAAGAATTTTTCCATGCCTTGCAAACACTGAAGATGACGAATATTCTTCGGGGGAGACAACTGAAGTATTGCCTCAACCTTCAAAGGGTTGACTCTTACACCCTCTTTAGAAATGATGAATCCTAACAAATTCCCTGACTTCACACAAAAGATGCACTTATGAGGATTTAATCTAACCGAATAGTGGCGGCATATTTTGAATACCAATCTCAAGTGATAGGGATGACACATTCTCATGCGAGAATGAGCAGCAAGGTCCTTTAAAAATACTTCGATAATTGACTTGAGATCGTGGAAGATCAAGGTCATTTCCCACTGAAATGTAGCTCCAGCGTTTTTAAGGCCAAAAGGCATTTTTCGATATGCAAACATTCCCCAAGGACAAATAAATGCGGTCTTATGTAGGTCCTCAGGTTTAATTTGCATCTGATTATATTCAAAAAAGCTGTCCATGAAGGAGAACACCTCGCTACCCGCACACTCATCCAAAATCTGATCAATAAATGGTGTGGGGAAATTATCCTTAGGACAAGCACGATTCAAATCGCAGAAATCAATACATATGTGGATCACTCCCTGCTTCTTATCTACTGAAATGGGGTTTGAGACCCACTCCGTTAAGGGAACGGGATAGATGAAACCAAGTTTCAATGGCTTCTCTATCTTTGCCTTAATCACGAGTGCTTTCCTAGGATTCACCGCACGTAAACGTTGCGAACAGGCTTAACATTGGGGTAAGTCTTAATCTCATGCTCGACAATACGAGGGTCAATACCTGGCATCTTGTCATAAGACCAAGCAAAAATATCACAGAATTCCTTAAATATCTCAGTGTATTCAAGAATCTCAGCATGGGAACATTCCGCCACAATATAGACATTCTCTATCATGCCAGGATTGTGAGATATGTTGATAGGAATCGTTGAAGATATGTTCGCCCTGTTTCCATCAGCCATCGGACCAGGAGAGATTAATGGAACCACATGACTACCATCTCTCTAACTAAGAACTACCCTAGAATCCTCATGCTCCAAGTGGTCAAGCTCTAGAAGAAAGTACAATCTATGATGGAGTTCCTCCCATGGTGGCTCAACTCCTGACATAGCCTCAATAATCACTTCATCTGAAGGGAAAACTATATCCAGGAAGTCGTGTGTGTGAGAAGACTGTACTGCCCATGCCGACAGCACATAAGGGACCTCCTCCTCCGTCTACAAAGAGGAAGGACTAGGCTCTGCAACACACTTGATATTATCTTGATAAGCTATCATAGCTATAGGAAATGACACGTCCATCACAATGGGCTCACTTGTATTACTCGGTGTAGGAAGAATCCAAGGATCTTCCATATGACTTGTGTGAAAATCCACTGATCTCGTAGATGTCGAAGCCTCATCAGAACTAGATCCTATCATAAGGATTGGTGTGGGACAACTAAAGATTCCCATGAGGGATGGATACATGCCTACACCCACAATCCTAGTTGCCGGCTAAGAGTGATCAACGATCAGGATCGAAGCTCCCGAAGATGCGGTAACAGATGGATTCTTGAATTTCGTTTGATCAATCGTTACGATATTCCTATTATGTGGAAAGCATATAATGCAGAACAAGGAAGAAGCAATGGATTGCATACTGTACATCCAGTTCCTACCCAGCAAGAGATTGTAGTCAAGGGGCACATCAACCACCTCGACCTCTATCGCAATGGTCTTCCCACCCAAATGGACTTTAAGGGAGGGAAGGATGCCATGTGGCCTAAAAGATCTCCCATCGAACATAGTTAACATGGTGTCTGATTTAGACATCTCAGGAGAACCCAGACCCTTCCAACACGATAAAGACATCACAGAAGCAGCAGCACCCTCATCAATCACAGTTCACTTGATGGTCATATTGAGACACTCTATGTGAATCAAAAGAGACACATAGTAGGGAAAGTGAGGCTGAAGTCCTGTGGTTTCAAATTTGATCACAAAGGAAGAATCATCATCATTCACACCAAGGGAAGAAAGAAACACCTTCCTTTGCGAAGGACAACTCTGAAGCACTTCCAATGCAGACATCGCACAAGGAGTTTGGCCCAAGTCCTTGACAACTGAATTCTTAAGGAATCCCTTAGGAATGTAAGGTGCAGTCTTAGGTTTATCCATAGGTTTCTCAATACACAAAGGGGACCCTGGTGGATCAGGCTCTTTTCCTGGGCTGGGTTGTGACAAACCATAATCTTTCACATGGGTCACAACTTTCGCAGCACGGACCATGTTAATGCACCCATGACCACTACCCTCCAGTGGATCACGATCATCACCAGACTAGTCATGGGAATTCAAGTTCATATTTTGATTATGCGGTAAAGGTTTAGTTAGCACAGCTGGTCCCTGTTCCAAGAATCTAGAAGCTTCCTCAATACGAGGGCACAAGTAAGTGAGGTGATCATCCTTACATAACTTGCAAGGGAACTTAACCTTACATTTAGCTTCCTTGTCCCACCCAGCATTTTGGCCCTTATTGTTATTAATATTAGCATTCTCATTCTTATTCCCACCCTTACGATTATTTTTACCCTTTTTTCTATTCCGTCCAGGCTGCTGGTTACCCTTTTGGTCTGATGATTGCACAGAAAGTACAGTCGTTGTTTGGGCGGGTTGAGACGAAGCCATAGCTTATCCCGAAGTAGATTGGATGATTGAAAATTGACTGACTTATTTTGCAACTGAATCCATAGGTTTTTCACTTGCACAACCCACAATGCCATCGACATGTGGTCCAGGTTTGAATTTGGGGTCGAAACTGGAACGCGGAGCATTGGGAATAATCTCATATAAAAAACCGGACTGACCATATATCAAGTCTAGTTCCTGAGCCCTAAAAATCGCTTGTGTCTCATTCTGCACTCTGGATGTGGAAACGTCCTTTTCTATATACAGCAATAACGACTTGAGGAGCCACTCGAGGAGGAACTCCAGCGGTATAAAATATTTAATTAACCTCTTCCATCTACGCCACTCTTGAATATGATCAGAGATATGTGTGGCTTTATCTTGCTGAAATCTTGACAAGAGTTCAGTACCAACGTCATAATGTACTGGTAGCTGGAAGTGATTAAGAAAAGTCATCGCAAGGTCGTCGAACAAGGCGAAAGCTCCCCTAGGTAACTCTATATACCATTTCATGGCAGGCCCTATAAGGGTGCGTTGAAATAGCCTCAAACAGATTGAGTCCTGATGTAAGGAATTCGAAGAGCACCATAGGTGAAACGTAGTAACATGTTTGCTCGGATCCTCTCCCAGTTTTCCCTCAAACTTAGGTATGTCCAAAGGAATCTTGGTAGGGACAGCCAGCCAAGATGGGTCATGAGCTACTGGATCGTTCGCTAATATCAACAAGTCAGGAAGATTGAGCGTCACAAGGAAAGGGATCCTAGGATGACGAGGTTGATGTACCAGTCCCTGATTCATATAGGTCTGACTACCACCATGGCCTTGGCCATAGTGCCCTCCTCCCGTATGACCCGTATAGGGTGGCGTGGAAACACCATAGTGTGGTGGACCTTGACTAGTAGGAGCCATGAAGCCATAATTAGGAGAGTTTAAAGTAGGTTGTTGATACCCGTCCGCATAAGGTGAAGAACCCTGTCCATACTGCATCACTTAATAGGGTCCATAAGTCATCGCATGTGATGTCCCATGGGACACTCCATAAGTAGGAACATACATTCCAGAAGTAGGAATATACATGCCAAAAGTAGGAATGTGACCTCTAGAAGTATGAGCATGACTTCCCAAAATGATGGGGGGTGCATGAAGTTGAGACACAATTGGTCTAGTAACTGTAGTATGAACATAACTCGTAGCAACGTTTCGGCCCGAAGGACCATATGAATAAGGTGGAGGGTGAACATTTGAAGAAGTAGGGACCGAGGACGGAGGGACCTGAGTAATAATGTACATATTATTCCCTATCGTTACCCGTCTCGGATCTGATATCCTAATAGGATCACTAACCCTAGACCTAGGAGGAACATGTGATGTAGCTTCCACCACTGGGATGGAAGGTGCAATGTGACCAGTGCTCCCAAACCTCTCCACATCGTAAGGAATGAGAGTGCCCCCAAGCATAGTGTTAGGCTCGAACTTAGATTCGACATGAAATGTGAAATCATGTGTGGAAAAACCAGATGTAACATAACTACCATAGCTAGTGCTTGCGGGTGGAAAATGAGTCTCGGCATCTTCCGACATTCCATACCGATAATGCGTCAATGGGGAATCAACCCTAGAGGGAGTAGTTCTATCATTAAAGGTACCTATCTCAAAAATCATAGGACCTAACTCAGCCAAGTCGGGTGAAGGATCATAAGTAGGAGTAAACTCCCCATCGTCAACATGAATGGGAGAAGGAGGTTTAGGAAGTTCTTCCATATGGTCTCCCATGGTGTGTGAATCAATGTGTGAGATAGTCTTCCTGTATTGTCTAGGTCTCTCTCCCAAAGGAGGAGGAGAAGTAGAAGGTGAAAGTCCTACTAAACGACGAGAATGGCGGGGAGCCGCACCCGAATCCACAATGACTCAAAAAATAAAAAAGACTCTCTATTTACGCAAACCCTAGGCAAGCTATCATGCACAGAGAAACCACTAATAAAATCTAAATCCAAATGCAATCAAACAAGGGCTGGATAAGTGAGCTCCCGAATGAAGCAGGTATGTCTCACCTAGGAGAGGCTTGAGACTCCCATACACAACAAGCGGAGGTATGTAACCAATTATTGTGGCCCTCAGCTTCAACGCATAAAGTGACTGTGCTGTCCAACCCCAACTTGGATGGGACACTCATAGAATAACCCCTGCAAAGTACCCCCTCGATATCCTAGGTAAGGCCACTAAGGTCACCTCAATATAATCAATGCTCAAGTGGATAGTCGCAGGTGGGATTGACCATATGGGCAGGGTAGCAAAGCCCGAAAATCTCGAAAGAGCCCCCAGATACGAATACAATCCTAGAAATATCTTCGGTGCTACTCAGTTATGACTAGGGGTCATCCCAATCAATAACTGCTCACACTGCCTCTGCTTAACTCCCTTTTGGGAGGAGGATCCTAAGAAACATTGGTTATACCAAGGATTTTAGACACTCACCTGGATAGACACATACATGTTGTTTAACGATCTTGGAGAATTTAGTTACAATGAACTATTCCAAGATCCTAAAACCTAAGCTTGTTGGTGCACCCTAGAAAAGAAAAGAGTGTAATTCATTTTAATTTAGCGTTGATTTTAATTGGCTTTATTACTCAAAATAGGAATATGGTCGTGCAACTAATGGTGTTATGACGCAACATGAAGTAAAATGCACACCTAACAATCAATGCAAATGAATTGTTTCCACGAAAATAGGGTATTCTACTATGTGAAATGCACAATTTTTCTTCAAATGATGAATGCAAGTTTTCCTATATGAAATCCTAACTAGTACTCCAAAGCAAATCTAGTGCAAGTACAATGCAAAATGCAAAATGCAATGCATTATGATAAGCAAATATTTTGGATTTTTTGAAATAGAATGAGATATGAAAAGTAAAAGAATGATTCTACAACCCCTAGACTTTGCAAGCACACTCAAACAACACTCAAGCAAAGAACTAAGGTAAAAGTAATCTAATGCACTATTCCCAAACAAAAAATCGAAAATGCCATGACAAGAACCATCTTTAAAATAAAATAAAAAATTAGCCTAAAAAAAACGTTTCTTGTCAGAAACAAAGGTATAAACAGACTCAGGCAGTGCCAAAGGAGACTCAACAATCATCAAATTTCACCCAACAACCATTTGACTTCCACAAAAAGGAAAAACTAAGGGAATACGTGACTATTCGCAATAAACCCATGCGTATACGCAGAAATAGCAGAGAAACCCATGTGTATACGCAACTGTGAGTTAAAAACTCGCATACAGGAAGAAAGGTGCATAAAATCAAGGAAAACAGACAAACTGAGATGAACTTCACACCGATCAGACACTACCAGGCATACATGCCCCCAGACCCGACATAGAAACAAGAGAGAGAGAGCAATTCAAATTCATTGAACGCCGATAAAACAACACCCAAAGGACAACTACTAGGAAATCCCCATTGGAGTCACCAATTCTGTTACAGAGAGAAATTCCTATGGCTTGGGGTACCACAAAAAATAGCTTGACTCCAGAAATCAATCTTTTCCAATATGCAATAGAAAGCAAATGTCTAACACTAAAGGATCAGACCTCGTACCTTATTCTGGACGGTTGAATTAGAACCCCATTGAGCTTTCCAACTTCAGCTTGAATTGATAAATTACTTCCTCAACAATAAGTAAACAATACAAGCATTCTATATATAACGGTGTTAGATCTATTCTAGCATATATAATAAATAATGTATAAGCATTTGAAAACATCCCATGGATAAAATATTCATTCAAACACACATTATTGGACAGGAAAAGATATTTCTATTAATATAAATCATAGATTACAAGATACAACCTTTGACGGCACATTTACGAACAAGAGAAACTGAATCCCCCACTTGGGCCTCCACCACTTCAATCCTCCATCTCTCGATAGAAATCTCACAAGAAAAAGGAAAGCTTGGGAAGAACACACTAGTGCTCCAAGGGACAAAGGGATGCAGACTCAAGCATAAGTTCCAGCAAGAATGGACTATAGTTTCTTTGCTCTCAATTCTCTCATATGCCTTCAATGTACCATAGAGTTCCTTATATAGATTTTCAAAGGGGTAATGAAAGGTCGAATCTGAGCGATCTCAAGGCATAGGGAAGGCCAGGAGTCAAGTGAGTCAGATCCATGTTAAGGAAAACTCCAAAAGAATTTGGATTTTGTACACATCCCGATGTATGTAGTTTTAGTGGTCAAACCCGCGTATATACGCGACTAAGGGTTTAAAAGTTGTGTATATCATTTTTCACATGTTTTTAAGGATGGTCAAGGAAACATCAAAGGACAAAAGATGGTCCACATGGTCTAAGGAGTCTACAGCGGGACAGGGGAAGGCCATACAAAGTGTGATTCACCCGGAGTGGTGAAATTAGCTATAACACGCACATGATGGAAAAAAATGGGAAAACTAGAGAACTTGAACTCAGCATGGATTGATAAAAAATTTATCAGAGCCCCTACAATGGCCTTCAATAGTTTTTCTCATCCTTGCATCTTCAATCAACGTAATTTCTCTTTAACTGTCGATTTTCGCAAAATTCATCCTGCATCATCTATCTAGGATCGAACTGGTTAAAAGCGGATCACGGAAGGTAGGCTTCTAGATTTATTGAGCCTCAATTCTATCTGTATGATCCTGCTTGATCCTTTCCTCTCTTTATCTTTTAGCAATGTTAATTTCCTTCGAATCCATCCTTAGCAGTTGATCTTAGATCAAGCTGCGGGTTGTGGAAAGAGGAAGTCAGGGTGTCTGCTTCCACGATGCTAAAATTTTATATTTCTTCTTTTCTCATTTATGCTCCTTTCTGGGATGTTTATATTTTTTGAAAGATCTCCAGACTGTGGAAAGTGGGATTCTAACTTTTCACGACCAAATTCCTACATTTTCTGCTTTCCTCCTTTTCATTTCCGCAAACTAGTGGAAGGTAGAAATACCAAATTTTATCACCACAGTTTGGCCTTGTTAACCCAAAAAATCCCTCACTTAGCTCTACATGGCCTACACTACTCAAGGACACCCGTGCACAACCCTCATTTCAATTCATTTGACCCCCACATGCTCAAGAAGGCTTAAAAATAGGAAAAAGGGCTTAAAAACCTGTAAAAAGAGCCTAAATAGCTCTCCTAGAGGTTAAAACCTCCAAAAATGGGATAAAACCCCTCAAAGGAGCTTAAAACCCTAAAAGGAGCTAAATTTTGCATGAAAGGGGTTAAAATCCCCAAAAAGGGGCTAAAGCCCTCACTAGGGGCTTAGAACCCTAAAAAAGCTATAAACTGAGGGGTGGGGTTCACTCTCAAAACACTTCTCCATTGGATACTGTTATGCTGCCTGAGTGGATGCCTTGAGACCCTTTGTCTCTCAAGCCATCCACACTCCCTCTCCTCCATCTTTCATTGAGCCATAGCTCCCCCATCCAAGAGAGGTGCTTCTCTAAGCTAGGGCATGGTGGCCCATTCCATCAAGAGAAGGTATACAATGTTGTTTTCTATATTTGATTTATTATTTTGTAGTTTCTCTGACAATATTTAATTGTAGGTTTATTGTATAACATTTTTTTGCAGGTATTTTGGTTCTAACATTTGTTTGCAGGTAGCTGGAGCTAAACCCTAACAGTGCTTGCAAAGCTGTTTCCAACAATTTCTCTTATTTTTCGTTCTGTCCCATTTTCTATCCGTTTTTCCTACATTTCACCACAAGGAACCTATCCTTCTATCCTATAGATAGAAGGTAGCCATTCTTTCCCTATAGCAAGGGAGAAATCCTTGCTATAGAATTGGCGACCATACTAGGTCAATCCCACAGGATCGCTGGGTCTGTTTTTCAAAATTTCAAGTTTTAGTTTAGTTTTAGTCCATTTGGCCATAGTACAGGTTACTGTCAGTTGGATCTAACTCAAGGTAAAAAAATTTCACTTTTCAGAGCAGGTTGCACCTATCGGGCCCAAACAGGGGACCAGGTCACCCCTTTGGGCCTCACAGGTGCGACCATGTCGCCCTTTTACCCCTGAAAGGTGTGACCCCCTTCCAAAAGATAGCCCACTTATATTTGCAAAATTTGAGCAACCCCCTCGCCTATTTCTGGAAAAATTTGGTGACACCCTCACCACATTTGACCCAAAATGTACGATCTATCACTCAGAATTGGGTTTTTAATAATTAAGGACCGTCAATGCGGCTCAACCGCCTCTATCCATCTGAATTGTTTTATTTGTATTTGTATTTATGTTAATGTCAATTTTATTTACAAAACAAAGTGTAAATTAAATATTGAATGGGATAATGAATATAGTTTGACTAAAAATCACTTAAAATCAATAATATTGCTTAACCCTTCCTCCTCTACCCAATCATCACCCTTCGGGGTATTCTGGGATAAGACGAAGGGCATAGCTCGTATAGTAATAGGCACTTCACCCAATATTGTTCAAAACCACTAAAAATGGGTGACTTGGAAGGTAGAGGGGGTAGAGAAGGAGGGCTTCTCATGGTGCTCAGTGTCCTCCTTGTTGACTAGCCTTGCATGCGGAAGGCGACCTATGGATCTACGAATGGGCTTAGTCCCATTGTGTTGAGATCCTAGCACCTTCTCCTGGTTGAAGAAGAATATAGGTGTAAGGTAGTCACCTAGTCAGGTTATCACAATTCAGGATAAAAAATGGTATATGTCTAAAACATTTCTGATTTCAATTTACTGCTTTCATCCACAATGATATGAACTCTGTGGAATATTCATAAACCATTTGCAGCCACCGGATAATAGAAAAATAAAAAGACATACACACCATACCATGTAAATCAACCCAACTCAGTTCATGATGCTGAGAGAGCCACTAAAATTTATAAATTTACACTAAGTTAAAAATATCCATTCTTTGAGGACATAAGTCTCTGACTGCCTTAATCATGGGAAGTACTTGGGTTCATACCATGGGAACCCCAAAGTAGCTGGCTGTTGAGAGGAATTTCCAAGCAAAACAGGCAAGGACCCCCACCGATTGAGTAGCACGCCCATGAGGAAAAATCCAAGCACTATCTTCTGGTAGTCTTGGTGGCCAAGTGACCACCTACAGCCAATAGGAAGCCATTGAAACTGGGGTCCAATAATCATTACCACTAGTTTGACATTCAAAATTAACACAATTGATCCCTCACGCTCTTCCTCACGACTAAGAGGCAAACCACCATAGTTCGGGTCATTAAAATGACATCATTGAGACCATTCTTGATGACCTCCCACACCATCAGAAGGCCACATAGCCTCTGATTCAAATTCAAACCTATATCAGTCTGAACCAGACCTGCACACTGCACCATCAAGCGCCATGGCTGGTGCTAACCCAGATCCATTTTTTCGGCATAACAATAGCTAGTGGACCCATGTCCACACCACAAAATATCATCAAGAACCCTGCAAGTGGCCCTAGCATGGTTATGCAAACCATTATAAGTCAGATACCACCACCCATATTGACTAGTCAAGCTGTCCCACCTGCAACACATGGGGGCAGTGGCCCTTCCACCCACACTACCCCTCTTGTCATACATGGGGGTAGTGGCCCTTCCACCTACACTACCCCTCCTATCATACATGGGACAGTGGCCCTTCCACCCATGCTGTCCCTCCCACCATAGTTGGGGGCACTGGCCCATCCACAATGGTGCCACAAGTACCCCTAGCTATGTAGATGCATTATGCACCTGCAAACTCCGCCACCATGGCTACCCCATCTCACATCAACCTGGGGCCAAACCTTCCTTTCATGGGACGTCTCAACTTTCCTAATTTGGATCGATTAACAAATGACCCTATCAACCATTAAAATTTTTGGCCTCCCATGCCAACCAAACTAACCTCAGATATTCCCAAGTTTGAAGGGAAGGTAGGGGAGTGCACCCAAAACCACATCATGATGTTTCATCTATGGTGCTCATCAAAATGCATTGTAGATGATTCAATCATGCTAAGACTATTTCCATGCACCCTCACAGGTGCTACAGCCAAGTGGTACATTGAGCTACCACAAGCCAAGTACCCATATTTCAACTCCCTAGCTTTCATGTTCCTTCAATATTTTCAACTCCCTGTCAGATATGACGAAGGGGTGGAGATCTTGTTATCTTGCCGCCAAAATACTGCGACCCACATAACATACCACATCCATGAGTGGCGGTGATGCTGTAGGTTGTGTAAGATCCAACTTGATGACAGGATCTTCCTAGATTGGTTCCTAAAAACCTTGCTCTCACCTATAGCAAAGGACGTCGCATCTGAACGTCCCCAATCCGAAGAGGAGGCCATCTTGAAATACCAGTAGTTTGATATGATTTATGCACAGTATGGGTACCTTTACACTGTAATTCTAGATGCTCCCCATGTGGGTACCCCCTGCCAGGATGCACCGAGGGAATCCCATGCTACAGATGGCATCATAGGCTCGGTCTCTCACCAACTACAGCACCATCCAACACCACCTACAGTACCACCACAACCAAGCAACACTGCTAGTGTTTCCTACCAAAACCAAACTTTGAACTATGCAAGAATGGTGTCCTAGTCTGGAGCCACAACTTCTTACGCACAACCTACGCCACCATAGCAGGATCAAGCCTTGGCTTGGCCAACATAGCAATACGCGGGGAAAATTCCCACATTTGTGGCACTGCCACCCACCCAAATATAATATGCACCACCAATGCAAGAGGTTCAAGCCCCTGCCCCTACTCCACCTGCTCCACTCGGACAAGTGTTTGCACAACCAAACCGTCCCAACCAACCAGCCCACAATAAGCAACAAGGGCAAGCCAAAAATAACTGACCCCAGAACCAAGGCAATAGTTAACCATAGGGAGGCGGTCAACAACCAAATCCTCCCAACAATGATACAAAAAACCAGCAAGCCCAAAATCCTCCATGACTAAATGCATTGAGACGCAATGCCCTGTTGCATACAAACCAACCATGCATACTCTATGAGGTTTATGGCCACTAAACATTCGAGTGTCCCTTCATGGGGTATGCTAAGTAGGCCATTAGGAACGAGGTTCAACATGCCACCAACACAACGGACCAAGCCCAACCCAACCCGACACCATAAGGACCTCCTCCTATGGTGCTTCAAAACCCATTACCAGTATAAGGATTGGTGGCAACCGCACCCCCTCCCTAGCCCAATCCTAATGCTCCGGGGGCACCTCCCATGGAAGAAACAAGTGTCCACCACCTGCTAGCTATGACAATTAAAGAGGTCGATCTACAAACTAGATGAAATCAATACAGAACCAACACTGAACCCGTTGACACATCAGTGGCATCAATGTATAAAACAGTCAATGCACCTCTTCAGTTACCCCTATTCACGTGCCCCCCCATACATCGAGTTTCCAATGATGCAATGGATAGAGCTGCTGTTAGCTACAACAACGTGGATGATTTGGCCCAAACACCTACTGCCATGTTCGCTCTTGAGGTACTCAAAACTTTCCCAATGCAGCGAAAATCCCTACTAGCCACCCTTGGGGCCATAGACCCCTTTGACTCCAAGTTGATCACATTCGATACAGAGAATGAAGAACTGCGTATGCCATCAACCATTGCCTTTCAAATCCCAATGTCTATCCATAATTTGGTTGTGCACCGATGCATAGTCGATGAGGGGGCAGCCACATGCGTTATGTCTACCCTAGTTTGGAAGAAACTTGGATCCCTAATTCTGTAACCATCCTCCACAACTCTGTAGGCTTATGATGGCCATCCCACTAAAGCCCAAGTAATATTCCCCCACGTCCCCATCACATTAGCTGTGAAGACAGTTCTGATCGACATAGAGGTTGTCGACGCTCAATTGGACTATAATGCTCTCCTTGGAAGAAGTTATATGTATGCCATGAGAGCCATAACATCAATTGTATTTCGTCCCATGATGTTCCCCCACCGAGGGAAAATCATGATGGTTGACCAAATGACTTATCGTGATCCACAAGGGCTAACAACACCCTCCAACATTATCCCTATGATCAACACCATTGATCTGCAAGGGATGACCATACATACGAATGTTATCCCTGCTATCAAAACCATGGTTGACAACATACCATCCTCCCCATTGTTTAATGTGGGCCCTGGGTTGTTTTCTGATACCACCATGATAGCTCCTTTCCCCTTAGTGTCACCACCACCAACAAAAAATGAGACTGTGGACTTGTGCATGCTCTCATCCAGCACCGTTGCACCCAAACCACAACCCCAGCCGTAGCCCCAACTGCAACCACAACATTGTCCATAGCTGTAACATCAACAACATCCACAACATCATCCACAGCTATAGCATTATGCACTTCCGAAAGCACAACCTCATCCCCACATACAACCATCAGGGAGTTATCTGGGCTCCTCTCCACTCCATACAATTACCTTCCCCTTTCCCCCGCTTGGTGTCATGAGCAAGCCAGTAATGGCCACCCTAAACCTACCCAACTTTACATTGGGAATTCTCGTGTGGTATCTTGATCCACCAGCTCAACCACCAATGCCCTAGGTATTCTTAATCCCCATGCAACCCATTGTGTTCGAGTCTCATCCTCCACCCGACCCACAAAAACCAACCACCGTACCCACATCACCCCACCCAAAAAGGGCCAAGGGAAAGAATGTGAAAGCTACTGCAGAGCCTCGACAGATCCCACCTTGCACTGTCTGCGAAGAATAGGGCCATCCAACTCAGAACTTCCCTAATATTCCAATGATCTGCATGCATTTGGATGCCATGGATACAATCGAAAACCTTCCCGTGGTTGAACTTCTAAGTGCGCCAACAGTGAGAAGCAAGTCATTGAGAAAAAACCATGCTTGCACCCTTTGTAGACTGTATAGACACTATTCTCACCACTGTCAAGACTTTCCCAAGTTCCAATGGCTTTAGCCTACCACTGTCAACATTCCCTTGAATCTGAGATCACCCTGATTGAGGAAGTTCACCCCCCACCTCCTTCTTTGGACACCATGTCCATTTACATGATGTTCAGTTCAACCAACCCTATTGTCTCCACCACCAATGATGGTCCATTAGACCTGTCTCTTCATTGCTTTTGCAATGATGAGGAGATACTTGAAGCCTTGACTACCCCAGAATACCCATGGTATGACAAGAACCATCTCTCTTTCTTCCTCCCTGAAAAACTTGTGTCGTAGTCTGACCAATTTTTCGTGAAAACCAAATATTTCATTCATGGGAAAGTCGATTGGTTCAAGAACCCCATCCCAGCACCAGATTCCTTTGAAGAAGGGAACATGTCCAACATCTCACCAACCATCAAAATCAACATCTCAACCAATCCCGAGGTTGTTGAAGAAATCATGCTGGGGGCATCCTCCTCCTAGGAAGAAGCCGCTACCTACAAATATCTCTTCCAAGAATTTCACGACATCTTTGTCTGGTCTTACACTGAAATGACCGGCTTGGATCCATCCATCATGGAACACAAAATTGACACATGGCCCGATGTGGCCCCCATACATCAAAAGCAATGGCCTATCCATCCTTCCAAAAATGGTCATGGTCAAAACCGAGATAGAGAAGCTACGCACAACTGGCTTCATTTACCCGATTTCCTACACCACTTGGGTTTCTAATCCTGTTCCCATGAATAAAAAATAGGGTATCATCCATGTTTGCACAGACTTCCATGATCTCAATGGGGCATGTCCCAAAGACAACTTCCCAACACCCTTCATTGATCAGATTATCGATGCATGCGCTGGATATGAGGCCTTTTCCTTCATGGATGGATTTTCTGGGTATAACCAAATCCATATCCAGAAAGGAGATCATTACAAGACTGCATTCACAACCCCATGGAGAACATTTGCATATCGAGTAATGCCCTTTGGCCTGAAAAACCCTAGATCCACCTTCCAGTGCACCATGAAACACTGTTTTCGTGACCTCAGTCACATCATGCTGGTTTGTCTTGACAACCTCATTGCACGGTCGCAGAAGCAAGCACAACACATAGATGACTTGTGGCAAGTCTTCCTACGATGTCGCAAGTATGAAATCGACTTGAACCCTTTCAAATGTGTTTTTTGTGTCCCAATGGGCCATCTCCTAGGGTTCATCGTGTCACACAAAGGAATGACTGCTGATCCCTTGAAAGTCCAAACGAATTTCCCTCTAACGTCACCCCTTTGAGTGACGATAGTGCAGCTTGTAATATAGTCTTTTTTTTTTTTACACATTTTTCAAAAGTGAGTCTTATGCATCGTTTCCCCTCATTGCTCTAGATGGATCCTACCTCGGACCAGTACATTGGATTTGCAGATGGAGTGAGCAGATGGTCTCCAAACCTCGCCTTGGCTGCATGGGTCATCTACTCCCTGTCGCACAAGTTGATCCATATCGACAGCATATGCGTGGGCAGTGTGACCAACAACTAGGCTGAGTATGATGGTGTCAATGGCCTCTTCGCCACCACTCTCTAGTTAGGTGTTCACCATCTCGATGTCTTCTTAGACACCCAGCTGCTTGTTTCTTAGTTGAACAACTACTATTGGGTACGTGACACCTGCCTCTTTAGAAAATTCCTGCGCACTAAACAAATGGTTAGAAAATTTGAGTCCATTTCATTCACAGATGTTCCCAGAAACCTCAATAGTGTAGTAGATCAAATGGCTAATGACATTCTAAAATGGCACATTCATGATCACATATAGGAAACATACAACCATAACATCATGCATAATCATATATAAAATACACACACAAGTGTAACAATACATCATCTAGGCATTTCATTTCACATCATCATAAAAGAGTCACATATGAAACCATAAAAGCGCATCCATGTGTGTCAAAAACATATATATATATATATATATATATATATATATATATAGATAAGTCGCATGTCCAAAATAAGTCCACTCTGTAGGAATATCACCTCTCGCCGCTCGACAAAAGTAATCACAGGCCACAGGCATCCTCCTCATCACAGAGATCCACTATGCAGGAAGACTATGAATGGAAGCAATCACATCATTGTTTAAATTCTTCCAGCCATCATCAAAGATCCCATCAGCAAGTCGCTCCAGATGCGTCACAAGTCCACCCAACTCCCGTCATCGCCTCCGAGGGTTCCCCGTAGGAACTATCGTAGGTGCCATAGCAACCACTCGCATATGATATCCAGGCAGTGGGAAAGGACCAATATCTACATACACAGAAGGACACCATTATTCTACACATATAAAAATACAACTATCAACTAGATCAACTACACTATGTGTAAATATGAACATAAAAACATCACACATACATACCAGCTGGTCTCCATGCTTGGCCTGCATGTCACAAAATATTGGGGTCCCCATGATAGTTATTACCCACATACGGGTACTCCTCAATGACCACTGGAAGCTGATGCCACTACTTGAACAACTCCTCAATGAAGAAGCAGCCCACTCTACCGCCACCCTCACGTACCATCATTTGGCACCACAGACCACTCTCTCGCACAGCCCGGTGCGGACGCAAAGTAGGTACTTTCTCGAAAAGGAAAGCACATATAAAGGAGCCAAGCAAAATCCTGCTCCAGATGCCTTCGCATTGTTCAGCTGACGTCAAACATCTTGAAGATACATATGGTCCCACCCATAGTACATGCCCCCCATAGCACACTCTACCAACTGAAGCTACCCTCCACATTTATTGTGGCTCCCTGTGGAACCCAAGATATGAAGTAGTAATGTCACCACTACCCATGTCGACAGTTCCTCATTGTCAGACATAAAGATGTGGGAACCATGCACATACGCAATAGCGTAACAATGCCTATCACATAGCTCCTCCAATGTCTCGCCCCAATAAAGCACAGGTGCCAAGTCACCAAAAAATTTGAACATAGGGAGCTCAGTCAGGAAGTACACATCCACCAGCATGAGCTCAATATGCTAGCCCTGGAAGAGGAAGGCCTCCTCCTCAATATCCCAAAATATCACCAGTGTTTGCAGTAACAAATGCAAGCTCTTCATGAGGGGTATCCTCATGAACTTTAGTAAACCACAATGGACCAGTGTATCACGCATATTATTGTCCCGCAATGACGCCTCCTAGAGGTCTTTATAGTCTCTCTCCCGCCACTTAATCTTAGCCATCCTGCACAAGCAAAACACAGATGTCATCCACTGCTCTCATAAAAAAATGTCACCTAGAGGCCAAGTCGCACTTGTTTAAGCAAAATGAGCGACTAGGTTCCTCAAAAATGTCCCACAGATGTGACCATGTCGCTCTTTTTTTCTCAAAACATGCGACTTGGCTCAATGAAACCCCAACAGGATCATAGAGGACCTCTGGCTGACCAAATGCCAAATGTAAACCACCAAAAATAAGAGATTTGGTGAGAGCTCTTACCTGCAAGTCGCAGAACTCAAAACCATTGGTCGGAACAGGAGAAATCAGCAAATGAAAATCTAGGGCCCACATCTACAACTCTATAGTAAATAGTGACAATGACACCTCACAAAGTGGTCTACACCCTTATATAGGCCCTGTTTGACCTAATTTATCCCGCTCGACACAACAGGAACATACAGAGTCTATTTGAGATGCCGTTTGTGCCATTGGTTTCAGAATTATGTCCTCTATATCCTTATGAGACCATTGTCTCATGTTTAATAAACAAATTTTAGGACCGCTTCTTGGAATTCACCTNGATGCCGTTTGTGCCATTGGTTTCAGAATTATGTCCTCTATATCCTTATGAGACCATTGTCTCATGTTTAATAAACAAATTTTAGGACCGCTTCTTGGAATTCCCCTCGATTTGCGAGCCACAACATGGTGATGCAAGTGTCTATGGACCTATACTTACATCACTCTTATGTACCACTACTCATGCAGGTTCTAGGGCCATCGCCCGTTAAGCAACATCATTTTCATTTTAAGCATATAGCCATCTACTTCGTCCACCGCACCTTATGTAGATCTCTGGACCATTGTCCAGAAGACGAATTATTTATTTTGCATGTATTTGGTGTATAACTTCCTTCGAACTTGCACTCACATCACATCTAGTCAAGTCTATCCACCACAACTCACACACAGCTCTCCTGACCTCTATTCGAGAGCCACCTCAATTTGTGTGCCTCTATCGCACGGACTCACATGCCTCTGCCGCGATCTATCCCATGCATGTATTGGTATGTTTGAGAGCCACCTGCTTCTTCCATACTGTGCAGATGACCTTTCGACCACTGTCCACCGTCTCGACATGGGGCACCGCCTATGCCACTGCAATCAGTTAACCATACTGGAGTTTCGTTTAATCTCTTTTCTGACTCCTAAAAGAATGAAAAGATGGCTGAGCACAGCTGCTTCCTTTCCTACTCATTAAAGTATAGGAAAGGGCATCTACATCATCTCGTTTATCTCCTTGTGGACTATATATACCATCAAATGAAAAGGACCACCTTGGCATATTCAAGCCAAGACCGTTCCCCTCTGCATACTTTTATGCTTTCTCAAGAAGAGGGGCCAAAATTTAAGAAAAATATCACCATGGGTTGTCGTTAAGCTCTTTTCTATCCTTCTCATCAAGAAAATATTACTGAGCAAACTTGGTTTCATTCATGCTCGTAAAATTATCTGAATGACCGTCCAACCAATATAGGTTTAACATTTCCCAGCCTGACTGGACTATAAATAGTAGAGAAGTCTCTCATCCCCCAAAGGATGGGTGAGATCTCCTATGTATACTTTTATCCCTTTTTAGGCACAAGAGACTACGAACGGAAAAGATCCCCCATCAGATTCTTCTTCGTGCTTTCAGACTCTCTAAAATTGAAAGCACCATCGAGCATTTACTTTCTTGAGCTCGCCAAAAATCCACGAGATCGTACCACAACGGTGTCTTCAGACACCACCCCATAGATAACATCTTGGAAGCATTCCCACTTTGGGTCACCTTTGTTTAGATTACTCTACAATGTGTCTTCCTTGGATCCCATCAGTACCAAAAGTGTCTACCTCCCCCAAGTATTTCCCATCTGCAGTGACATTCCCGGTATTACAGCTATGATTCCATTCCCATGAGTCAGTTTCATGTGCTGCCTGGTACGCCCTATCGTCATACTCTGAACAAAGGAATTTTGCATCTAATACAGTCCCTCTGCACCTTTTCAACTTTTTCCTTCCCCCCCCCATCTAGTGGGTCAGTCCGCATATTGTCTCACATCTTTCGATTATCTCCCTCGCGCTTCTGGTCAAGGAAACATCATTTCCTTGACATGGGGCAGGTCTTCCCCTGTCGAAAACAACACACATATTCCAGAGGATAGACCCATAGGTTGTATCTTGGTTTCATTAAACTCATTGATAAGTTCCTTGGACCACTTGAGAGGAGTCCTTAGTGCCTCTCGAGATGGTTGTTTCTCACGTGCTCGACTCCAACTACATCATCGAACCGTTGAGATTCGTATAGGGTATTGGTCCATGCAGTATTTGGTCGAAGACCCCAGATATCACCTGACTCTAGCACATTGATGATTCTATTTGAGGAACCTACATAGGTTATGTCCCTTATGATTTCTGGGTTGCGTTGGAGATAGTGTTCAGAAGCCCCAGCAGTGCTTCTATATAGATTTATGATTGATGCAGCATACTTGTACCAAAGAGACTCTAACTATCCATCAATGAGTCCATACAATTATGTACCATTTCAGATCCAGCAAGCTATCATTCATGAATATATAGCATTACATGAGAATGCCACAGGTCCAATGTAGCAGTTCTTCATATCAGTATTGTATTCAGCCTCTCAGGGAGGCAACCACTATGTATCATCAGTTGTATATGATCAGCTCTTGTATTATAGAGCATAGATCACATTATTCTTTTGACATTGTCAGGAGCATGGGGATGCCCACCTTGTCCATATACATGTCACACATTATTTGTATCTCACCCACTGATGGGAACCATATTAATACAAAAACCAAAATCCACCATGCCACATCCCCGGAAGCACCACCTCTCCGCAGCAAATCCTATGATGTCCATCGGCCATATGATGAGCTCCTTCCCTCACACATTAGGTGGTAATTTTTTAATGCCAAAAATCCCTCACTTAGCTCTACATGGTATACACCACTCAAGGACACCCATGCATGACCCTCATTTCACCCCATTTGACCCCCACACCCTCAAGAAGGCCTAAAAACAAGAAAAAGGGCTTAAAAAACGCTAAAAAGAGCCTAAATAGCTCTCATAGGGGCTAAAACCTCCAAAAAGGGGCTAAAACCCCTGAAAGGAGCCTAAAACCCTAAAATTAGCTAAATTTTGAGCGAAAGGGGCTAAAAGCCCAAAAAAGGAGCTAAATCCCTGACCAGGAGCTTAGAACCCTAAAAAAGCTATAAATAGAGGGGTGGGGGTCACTCTCAAAACACTTCTCCATTGCATACTGTTATGCTTCCTGAGTGGATACCTTGAGACCCTTTGTCTCTCAAGCCACCCACACTCCCTCTCCTCCATCTTCCATTGAGCCATATATCCCCCATCCAAGAGAGGTGCTTCTCCAAGCTAGGGCATGGTGGCCCATTCCATCAAGAGAAGGTATACCAATGTTGTTTTCTCTATTTGCTTTAGTATTTTGTAGTTTCTCTGACAATATTTATTTGCAGGTTTAATATATAACATGTTTTTGCAGGTATTTTATTTCTAACATTTGTTTACAGGTAGCTGGAGCTAAATCCTAACAGTGTTTGCAGAGGGGTTTCCAGCCATTTCTCTTATTTTCCATTATGTCCCATTTTCTTTCCTTTTTTCTTGCATTTCACCACCAGGAACCTATCCTTCTATCCTATAGATGGAAGGTAGCCATTCCTGCCCTGTAGAAAGGGAGAAATCCCTACTACAGGCCCTTTTCGCTTCCTCCTGGACCATTGATTTATCCTGGAAGCTTTCCATGACCATCAGATTCCATATTACAGAAAGCAGAAATCATATTTATCATCTTTCACAATCGATTTTTGTCTTTTATACTCTTCCCCTCCTGATTTTCCCATGGTGCAAATGATTTGTGGCCTTTGATCTTCTCCGTTGTGCATCCAGGCCATCCATTTACATTATATTTTAAGCTTGGTCATATTTTTCTTATTTACGAATATTTATAAGGCTAAAAATTAGGATTTTAAACAATTTTTCCTCTTTCTTTTACCTAGTCTAAAATTTAGCAGGGGAATCAGTGCACATGCGTATGTAAAAATATTTAAATTTTATCACAGGTGCTAACATCGGCTCCAACTCGGGGATTTCATCCTCCCTGTGAGGTATAAAAGAACCCTATACAACAAATGCCTGATCCATTAGGCTCTCTATACTTGCAGAAACCCTAGCTAGTTGCGCCACTCGGTGCCATCCTGAAGGTCTATCACCTCAAAATTTGTTATGTTCCTATAACTTCAAATTTGCATAAAAAGGAAAACCAAATGATGAATCTTTTTGGAGACCTTAGTTCCTTCACTTAGGGATTTAAGTATGTCAGAGAAATATCCACACATGCAATGTTAAAGAGAAATTGTATATACAATGACATGGGAACTGAACTTACTTTATAGAAAGTAGTGCTTTAGGAACCTCCCATTTAAACGAGCTGTAGATACTAGACCACCCTCCATATCCTCCAGTATGTAGGTGTTCTTTCCTCTAAAAGATGAAATCTTGTAAGGGCCCTTCCATAGGTGATCAAACTTACCATGCTTTCCTTTCTCTTCATGTGGTGCATCCCATAGAAAAACTACATCCCCCATCTAGAAATAATCAGGATTTGTCCTCCTGTCAAATATCTCTTTCATTTTCTCCTGAAATTTTTTATTTCTATCAAACATTTGCTCCCCTTTCTACTACAGTTCAATCAATACATACATCTTCCTCTGAGTTGGATGGGTTTCCATTTCTTCTTCCTTTAGCAGTATCTTTACTGGAAAACTCAAGGAACTAGGAAAAATTACCTGAGGGCCATAAACCAACTAGAATGGTGAAGTTCCAATGGATTTCTTTAAACTAATTCTGTCAGCCCACAAAGCATGAGACAATTTTGTGTTCCAGGCCTTCTTGTTGTATTGATGTAGCTTTTTGATGATCCTCCTTAGACTCTTATTTGAATATTATTCCAGCCCATTTCCCTATGGATAGTAGGTTGTACAATTCCCCAACTGTATGTGATACTTGAAGAAAAATTCCTCCATCTTATTTGAATTGAATGTAGCAGCATTATCAGTGATAAACTTTGTAGGAACCCCAAACCTTGAAAAACTGTTCTCTTTTAGGAACTACATAATTATTGTATTAGTGGGATGTCTATTTGGGATGGCATCAACCCATTTGGTGAAATAGTTAGTGGCAGTGAGGATTGACTTGTGTTTTCCTATGGATTATGGGTTTATCTCTCCAAAAAAATACCACCCCCATTGTTGGAAAGGGGCCTCAACATGTATGGGTTTTAGAGGAAATGACAGAAGCTTCCTCCTTCCTTCAAAGAACTGACACTTATGGCAAGAAACAACCTCCTTTTGGGTATTATAAAATATAATGGGCCAATAAAACCCTTCCCTCATTATCGTGTTCACAGTGGCATTCCAATAATGACGACGTCCACATTCACCTGCAAGGAATTATTCAATGAGATTCTTTGACTCTTGTTCATCCACACAGTTCAGGAGAACCCCTCTTGGCTCTTTCCAATACAATTTCCCATTTAAGATGAAAAACCTTGATTATTTTTGCTTGATAAACCTAGCCCTTGTTCTGTCCATACCCTGTGGATATTGCAGATGTTGTAACACAAATATGATGTCAGTGTACCATGGGGATGGCAGAAAATTCTCAACCACTGGTGGATCTAGATGTTCCTTGGGGTTTTGGTCCTCTGTGGATAATTCAACAATCATGTGTAGGCTAAGAGAATCACAATTAGATTGTTCCATGAGTATGGATAGTGCTCAGCCTTTAATAAGCTTTGTGGGATTAATTTCGAGGTCATATTCAAGTAGGACTATTGTCCATTTTCCCCTTCTACCCTCGGGATCTGGTTGGGTTAGGATATCATTCACGACATAGGTGGGAACATGGGAAATAATGTGAGAATGTAGGATGTACACTTGGAACTCCTTCAAGGCCTCCACCAGAGCATAATCCTTCTTATCTAGGATGTTTTTATTCAAAGGAGCATCTCTTAGGGTTTTGTTGTAAAAAGAAATGGATTGCTCATGTCCCTCGTGGTTCTTCTATAGAAATACTCCTACCACTGTGTGCTCTGAAGAAAAAGAGAATATGGGGACATATTTGTAGAAATGAGGGCTTTCTAGTACAAGGGATTTATAAACAACCTTGTTTATATATTCAAAGGACTATTTTTCTTTAGGTGTCAACTTGATCTCTTTGTCCTTTCCTATCATGTTAGTTATATACCTTACTATTTCAGCAAAGGCAACAATGAACCTTATTAGAAAATTTACTTTCCCCACAAAGGATTGAAATTTTACCTTATTTAGAGGGAGCTCAATTTTATAAATTTCCTCAACTCTCTTTGGGTATATTCTGATGCATTCCTAAGAAATTATGTGCCCCAACAACTTCCCTTCTTTCATAGCAAAGAATGACTTCTTTGGATTCAGAGAGATGCCAAATTTTCTACATTTTGTGAACATTCTCAACAAGCGTGCAATGTGATCCTCATCATAATGTGAAAATACAGTGATTTCATCTAAATATATAGCGAATATCTTTTCCTTTTCGTCAGCAAAATCTATGTCCATAGCCCACTGCAAAGTCTCCCCAACATTCATGAGTCTGAATGGTATTTTTCCATACATAAAAGTGCCCCAAGGTGTGTTGAAATATGTCTTATCTTGGTCCTCTAGGTGCACCACGATCTGGTTATAGCTTGAGATTCCATCCAAGGTGGAGATCCTTTGGGAACCCACTACCTTCTGCAAAATATGGTCTATTTTAGGAAGAGGGCAATGATCCTTAAAAGAAAATATATTCAAGGGACTAAAATCAATGCATATCCTTACCTCTCCATTTTTCTTCCTTACTGGGACCAAGTTGGCCACCCACCTTGAGAATCTAAGGGCCACAATGATTTTTTCCTCAAATAGTTTATTTATTTATTTTTCCACCAGGGGCATCAACTTGGGGTCCATTCTCCTTAGCTTTTGTTTGAAAGGAATATCATCCTTTTTTATTGGTATAGTGTGCTGGATTATACTTGTGTCATAAGCATTGAGATTATTGTAGCTCCAAGCAAAAACATCTGAGTATTCTTTCATCGGTGAGATGTACTTATGCTTGGCCTCTAACGAGAGTTTTCTTTAGATTTTTATGAGTTTTGGATGATATTATATCCTACTGCAAACATCTTCCATGTCTTCACAAGTTAGGACAAGCTGGGGTTCCTTAGAAACATCATTAGGATAAAAAATATTTTGTAAAGGAACTAAACCCCTAGGGATAGAGTTACCCTTCATCTGGAGTATTTCCTTTCCATGGAGATTGTTTATATACATTTTTTGTCCCTTATCCTCCTACAACTTTGGCTCCCAAGCTTCCTCAGTTTCACCGCCACCGACATATTCAATTGGAACAACATACTCATATCCATGTAATTTCTTCGAGAGAAACGATATGGGTTGGAAAGGGTTCCTAAGTGGGAGAAGCCTCCTATATAATCCAATTATCCTCATCAATATTCTACCACCAAACTTCCCAGTGAGAGTGAGGAACTTCTGGATTTGTTTCTCATCTTCAAAGACATGGAAACTTTTGACATTATCAGGGACAGAAAGCATGTGCCTAACTTCAACCTCATATTTTCTTTTGGGATGTAAGGGGGTATTGAAAAAAGAAGAAGAGGTGGGAAAATAATCATCTATGAAATTCTGTAACTTGGGAATCATATTAAAATTGCATTCTTCAAAACATTCTATCAAATACATGGCGACATTTCTATATATTCTCATCCTGGGATGTTTGGCCTGATATTGGCCTGTCATTTGTTTAATTACCAGCTCATAATCTCCATGTATCACTACCCTCCTAATTTGGAATTCCTTTATGATTTGGATTGCTAACATCATAGCCTCATATCCTGCCTCATTGTTTGTGCAATCGAAGGAGAGCTTGTAGGAATAATTGAGATCTCTCTCTTCCAAGAGTTTCACCCAAAATCTATCTCTTGCCCCTTCTTAGCATGCTTCCCCATCAAAAATCACATTCCACACTCCCTCCCTTGCTTTCTGAGTAGGCACAAAGGAAACATTCTATGAAATGAAATTATCTTTTCCTCCTTTTGTGAAGAAGATAGCAGATCCCATCTCAGTGTCCAATGAATATATGGGATGGTTTTTTGGACTCTCAGCATTGGTCACCATGTATGCTAACTTTTTCTCCCTAAAGATACTTCTCTGTACTCCAAATATAGGTATGGTAACATAATACATATCCATTTGAAGAGAGCCTTTGATTTTGGCCGCCCAAGATCTTAATAACAACATTCCAGAATTTTTAGGGATGTCGGCTACAACTACATCCATGACCAAGGTTTTGGCAGGTATTTGGGCCAAAGAGATGACTAGATATTTGATTAATCCTAGGAAATTGACTTTAATGGAATCAAAGGAGAAAAGGTCTTGGTATGGTGTGGTTACTTCCAACCCCATCTTATCCATGATCACCCTAGGCATCAGATTGTTGGAGGCTCCTGAATCAAGCATGTCATTGTGCAGGATGTAATTATGAATGTTCAGACTGACATAGAAGGGTGGGAAATATTCATCGATAGACTCATGTATATGGGGTCCAAATAGGATGGTGGGACTATGGTATTGAAGTTTCATGGAATATTATATTGTAGAAACTTCTCCTAGAGCCATCAACAATGTGGCAATTTTGGAATGATACTCATATTTTTTAACAATTCAATGTGAGGAACATAGATCTTAATATTTGCAACCTCGACCTCTAGACTAAAATAGTTTTGTCCTTGATTTGAGCTCCTTGTATTATCCTCCTTCTTCTCTTTCCATTTGGGATTCGTCACGTTCTTAAAGGTGTCCTTAGCGGGTGGAATTCTCTTTGGTTTGCTTGTAGAGGATTTGTTTGTTTCCTCTCTATTTATTTTAATAGGGACATATATGTTCCTTAGACCAATTTATCTTTAAATATCCATGACCAAAAGCTGATATCCCCTCTAAAAATCCTCTATTTCCTCAGCAAGCCGCTCCTCCACTACTTGATAGGAACTATAATTATCTTCTTTGGTAAAACATATAGAGAATGATTTAGTATCCAGCTAGTGGATTTCATCCTTAACTTGATCTTCATAACCTTGATCCACATAGTTCTCCTGAAATGGGGGCCTCATATGTGGATTTGGAGGGTTTCGTTGGTTTCTCTTCATGTTCTGAAGGACTTGGGGTCTTGTCACATTTTGGTTTCTATTTTTTTGTTCATGATTTTACTTGAGAGGTCGTCTGTTATCCATAAATACCTTTCCATCAACTTCTCCATGGTTTTCATCATCACGTCCATTTTGGCCTCTTATGAGTGAGATGTAGAGGGTTGTTCAAGTTATTTATCTATTCTTCTCTGTCCTCTTTCTCCTTCATCTCTTGTCCATTATCCCTCATCCCTTTTATTCTTTGTAGCATGTTATCATCCAAAATGGCACTTCTCTGTCTGAGTGCTGACATTCATCATGTCGGTACACAAAAGCACTATTTGTATTGAAGTGACCAAAACACTATTGATGTGCATGACCTTTGATGCATTATCCTTAAACCATCCTTATATATTTTTATTATGATTTTTGGGTTGCATACGCAACTATGTGCATTGCAACTCACATATCATATGTGAGTATATGCATTGCAACCCACGTATACTTGCATACGTGAGTTTCCTTTGAGCAACATGTGTGTCATACAGGAGTTGCCTATATTAATACCCATGTATACCTTAATTCGACCTTAAAAAATATAAATCATGATTAGATGATATTAGTTGGGTCATTGTTGTACAGGAATAAACACCTTATAACCGAAGGTCTGGGGTTACCAACATACTCATAAAACTTGCAGGCTATCGACTCTAGAGTACAGAAAAGGAAATAAAAGGATAGAAACGACTCAACTGATACATGATGGTTGATCGTAGCTTTGTACTCTTCCGCTCTGCTTCTCCTCCAAAGCCTTCAGGGATGCTTCTCCTTCACCTGTAAAGAGAAAATCCTCCAAGTGCAAGATTATACATGTATATATAACAGATTAGATAAATCATATATAGAGTGCTTAATCACAAGTATTCATCAAACCATAATACATGAAAGACATCCAAAACACATATGGAAGAAGGATTATCTTTATTAACAATAGTGAATGAGTTCAGATTACAACCCAACACTTGAGACAAGGATTCCTGTGCAACCAAAGGATTCTGAGTTCGATTGCTCCAAAGACTTCTGAATAGACTCCACCAGCATAACTTTGCTCTCCAAGTATGATTGATTAATACCCTCCCCAAGGCCTTTATTTATACTTGGTGAAATAAGGCAGTTTCAAGGGTTGAGGAGGTTGAGACAGTTAAGGTGATTATGGTTAAGGGCTTAACAAATCTCAAATAATCGTGATTTATTATTTTTAATGTCAAAGGAAGGTGTACGCGGGTGTTAATATTGGCAACTCGCATATGACACACGAGTTGTTGTAATGGGAACCCATGTACAAATCTGTATGCAAGATGTAATTAAAAATACTCGCATACAATACACGACATGATTTTATAAAAGGCACGTATGTATGCGAGTTGCATATAGGAAGAGGCACGTACAACACTTGACATATTTATAAGTAAAAATAACTAGCTAGATGGATAAAAATGCAATTCATAATATTCCCATCTATAGTGTTTTAGGCAACCTTCAATCCATAAATGTCCTTTTGTGTGCCAACATAAGGAATGTCGGCACTCGGACGAAGAAGTGCCATTCAGGTGGATAACAAATGCCCCCTAATGTGTGAGGTTAAAGGGAAGCAATGGCTGAAATACATTATAATATTTATCTTTGGAGAACTCAGAAATCCAATGGAGCAGAGGTAGTACCTAAAACAAATACATAATAGTGTCATATACAAAGTAATATTTGAGGATGCTATGTTTAGGATACTGGAACACTAGCTCCTTTACAAAATTTGAGTAAATCATATGATACGGGTGTAAAACCACGTATACTAAAAAGGTGGATCAAAGCCACAATATACAATAATAATGAGTCTTCAGAGATCTGGAAGATGTGTACATAAATGGAACATAATCTTGCACAACTTAGTCCAAAGGGAAGGAACTAAGGTCTTCATAAACTATCCCAAAGAACCCGTACAATCCAAGCCATGTGAATAAATGTAGGTTGAAGTCGAACATGGAAAGGATTCAACAGTTTGTCAATCAATAAGTAATAATTAACAACTGAAGCAAAGGAATTCACCAATGATGAAAGTGAATCTTGAGGTACGATTGTCAAAAATCTAGGTCTTCATCATCAGGAAGTACTGAAATGGAACCATGCTGTGATAAGGAAGGCAATATATCCTCCAACGGATCACAAGAGTGACTAGGAACTAGGTAAAAGAAGGGAGACACAAGAGATAATAGATATAACAATGATGGGATCAGGATATAGATCAAACACTGGGTGAAATCCTTGAACAATGAGCACGACACAGAGATGACCCAAGGTAGCTTTTAACTTATAGATAGAACAACTAGACTTATCTGTCATGTAGGAGACATGATCAGATTTCCCAAGTATAATGAACAAGAGGAGGAGTAGGAAACTCAAAGTAATAGTTGAACGAAAAATGAACACTGAGACATGGGTATCAAAAAAAATAGAGAGTGCTATGTTCAAGGATGGACATGCTGCCACTACTGAAAACAAGAGGAAACTTCTTCCTTACCTTCCCTGTTAAATTATAACGAGTCCAGGAAAGTCAACTCGGATCCCTCTTCATTTTTTAACAAGCTTGAAGAGACGAGAAAATAATGCTTGATAGTTTCATTGATTTGTGGATTTAATGAGCCCGAACTAGTACATGCTCAGTTAGTGTTTTCACATTTAGAGAGTCTGAAAACTCCAAAGAAGACTCCAGGGGGTTCCTTTTTCATCCAATTTAGTCTCCTAAGGACAAAAAAGTATAAAACATACCACAGAAGAACTCTCTTAACTTTCATAGAAGAAAAGGTGAACCTTTTTCGTACTTAGTCAGGGAGGTCCAAAAAAGGTTAAATTACCACCTACCCAATGCTCCTTCCAAAACAGCATAAAATAGCTAGAGTTTTATGAGTGTGAAGGAAATAAAGATCACTCGAAAAGATCCATTTGATTACAAGAAATGGGGCTTACAACAATAAACTCATTCCTGTGTTCTTAAGTGTTTAATGAGCATGACAAAGACACAAAGTACACTCGGAATATTTTTCATGTTTAGGTCCAGAGCACAAAAAAGATAAAACTAAGCTCATACCAGGTGTTCCTTTTCCGTAAATTTAGTCCCTCAGGTCCGGAAAAGTGATAAACCTATGCTTGAGAATACTCTTCTCAATTCAAAATAGAAAAGAGAGGGATCCTTTCTCGTATTATCCTGCATGGTCCGAGAAAGAGATAACCTACCACCAATGCGGGTACCCATTCACATATTCTTAACGAGCTTGAATGGACAAGTTAACTCGGCAGTCAAGTCTATTTTGAAGGAGTCAGACCTGAGCCTAAAGAAAATCCATAAGGGCAGGGAGTCCTATAAAGGGATAACTTGTAAAAAGAGATTCAAAAGAAGCTCTATTTGGCGTGAAAAATTGGTAAAAGGATACCCTTGTACATGAAACAATTGCGGCATGAGCATCAAAGAACAACATAGGCTTTGAAGAAATATACTCATGAAAAAGGGTCCTCTCCACAGAAGAACAATGGTAAAACAAGGAACTAATGGTTTATAATACCATAGTCCGTGGAAAAATGTTGATTGCTAAGGTTAATATGGAGTGAATATAGATGCCAAAAATGTATTGGAAATAACAAAACCACCCTATTGTATCAACACCACTTTATAATGATGAAAAACCTATTTCAAAGCAAAAAGGAATATGGTATTAGTTGAATGGATTTTCAGACTATAGGAAAAACCCACTTGGAGAAATAAAATTTCTATAAATAGTTTAAAATCAAAACAAAACTCACCATTTGGAATATTTAGCCATAAGAAGCAATTTTTTACCTCTACCTTTGTTCGATCATTGTGGACAACCTAGCAGATGAAATCAAATTCCGCAAGTTGCAGGTAAGCCTACACCCCGAGCTCTTCATTTTGATCCTAGCAATTATTAATTTTGAGTCCTAATTTCATGATTAAAAGCATCCTAAAGCATGTCATGGCATGTATGCAGGTTCACAGTGTAAAGACTCACATACACGCATTCTGTACGTGGGTTGTCTATGGAAACAATCGCGTACAGTACGTGACATGTCTAACTAGACAGTCGCGTGTACTGCGTGAAGGAAAAAAGTTAAATATAGTAAAAAAAAATTTGAAATTTTGTATGAAATTAATGAATCAAATTACTTGTTTTGCTAGGTGTGAAGATGGTGCTGGAATGGAGGGAACGAGAACATGAAACAATGGACCAAGAAGCGCTCCAAAGTGCACCCGCTATACATGCATTGCAAACAAGCGGGCTATTAAAGTTCTTTTGCACATCACCCATGCGGGCCAATGTCCGCCTATTGGAGGTCATGATAAATTATTGGGATCATGATTTGGGGATGTTTGACCTACAGGGTGAGACTTTAGAGATTACTACTGAGGACATGTATTTCACTACCGGACTGTCATGACGAGGAGCACCGATCAACTTAGAGGGCAGCAACAGAGGCGGTGACCCTTTAAGTGTCCAGAACTATATATATGTGTTTTGCACACCAGGTACCCAAAAGAGAGGGAGTTGTGTCCCTATTGCACATATCCGTGACTTTACATTATAGGTACTTATGAGCACCATCATGAGGATTGCAGTATCCTCATCATTAAATTTGGCTACATGGAACCAAATGAGGTTGGTGGTGGATTGTTTTCATGGTGCCCTCTATGATTGGTGTTCGGGAGTTGTCCCTATCATGAAAAGACAACTGTCCAATTGCAAGAGAGGAAGGAGAAAGAACTTCGATTATGCGAGTATACTGGTTGCCTTCTTTTTCGAGAGAGTACCAGGGTTGAGCCCCGCCATACCTCTACCAGTCTGATCTCCACATTAGCCGAGGCTGAGCAGGTGGGGAGACATCTTCCTCTGTCAAGGAGGAGGAGACACTGTGCATAGTGTATACGATGATGATTTCGATCTCTGGTGGGAACAATAGCTACCAGCACTAGAGCAATTTCCATATGTCGGCATGGACTTTTGAGGTGATCTAGATCTTGTCCTCCCTCTAGGAGGAGCATGGGGAGAGCTAGGTAAACAATTTTTTTAATTTTTTTAATTTTTAAAATTTTATGAATTTTAAAATGATAGATATATACATGTGTACAAGTCTTAATCCTATAAATGTGTCAAAATGCAGATATTGGACCGGTCTGCCCTGAGGGGCATCCACACATGTTTGTTCGTCCTGTCATAGGTGAAGACCCGTGGCTGATCAGGGCTCTAGAGGGGAAGCTGGCCAGGCTGCCCAAAGAGTTCCCACCTTGTGGATAGAGCATATCCTGACTGCCATGCAGGATTTTGTTGTTGGAGTTCCACTGGTCTGGTTACGTCTTTTCAGGCGAGTGGCTAGAGCGGTTCTTGTATACATAGAGGCTGTGGAGGCTGCCAAAGCTGAAGAGGTCGAGGAAGCCAGAGTACAGAGGGACCATGGGGACCAAGGTGGTCCAAGTGACCAGGGTGGTCTTGCTTAGATCTAGGACATTTTGATGGACTGAGATCCACATTTTTGTATATTTTTGTATATTATACCGTTGTGATGGGATTTGAGGATCAGACTTGACCTATGTATGGACATATATTTTACATATATATATATATATATATATATATATATATTGTTGTTGGTTTATTTACAAATGTTTTTTATATGTGCTGTATATCTTTTTGAAATGTGTGTTAAATGCCAATCTAAAATGTAATTAGCATATGCATCAGTTAATGAATTCTGATTTCATGGAATGTGATTGAATATAATAACATCAAAATTTATTTCCAATAACCGAATTTGCATGAACTGACGTAATAGAATAGGATTTCGTACCTGATAAACTCGATTGAGCTGGGAAACCACCAGCTGAGAGTCTAGACACACTTTAAGCTGGGTGATACCACATGACAAAGCATCCCATAGAAGCTCAATTACAGCCCTATACTTAGCAACATTATTAGAAGTAGGACCTAAGGAAGCACCTCCAGCGGCAACTAGTTGTCCTGAAGGGGAGTAAATGACCCATGCTACTGAAGCTAGATTACAAGTGTGATGACTAGTGCCATTAGCAAACCCTATATACCTTTAGGAAGACATCTGAAACAACCAGCAGATAGTATAAAAAACAAAACCGACAACCTAATGTACATAAAAATACATATAATAAAAATACAAGAAAAAGTGCTAAGCCTAAGCATAGTACTTTTTTAGGTAGAGCCCATTTCTAGGCTAAGGCAGCTTGTTCCCATCAAAATCAATTAAATCATATGCACCCTTTTTCAAGAATTTCGATATGACATAAGGTCCTAACCACATGGCCTTGAATTTTCCTACCCCAAGGGTTTCTTTGTCTTGGTCCCAAAGCAAGACAAGTTCCCCCTCAGAGAAAACCCGAGGTTTGACCGATTTATCATATTGATTTTTTACCCTATTTTTATGAGCTTGATTAGTGGTCAGTGCATCTATACACCATTCATTAAGGTGTTCCAAATGTACTAGACGTTCCTCAAGCTCCATCGTATCAGGTAACACATGAATAGCTATCTTTAAAGACGGGATTTCACACTCAATCAAAGTAACTGCTTCCACTCCATGAACGAGTTGGAAAGAGGAGAAACCTGTAGCAGTTTTTACATTAGTTCTATAGGCCCAAAGAGAAGGATATAGCATGATGTGCCAGTTAGAATGGGCTGCATCAATTGTATGTTTAAGGATAGTTTTTAAAGTTTTGTTGACAGCCTCAACCTGACCATTTGCTTGCGAATGGTATGAAGAGGAATGCTCCTATCTGAATCCGAGCATACTGGTCAGTTCTGTCATCATGCTATTTTGGAAATGACTGCCATGGTCAGTGACAATCACTTTGGGTATACCAAACCGTGCAATAATCCGATTGAATATGAAGAAAGCTGTTGTTTCCCCTTCGACTTTAAAAGTAGGCATTGCCTCTGCCCATTTCATAAAATAGTCAACAGTGACAATGATGTATTTATTCCCCCCAGCCGAGGCTCGGTTGCATGTCATGTAATCAATACCCCATTTCATGAAGGGGCCTATCGAGACAACGAGAAATAACAGAGCAGAATGTGACCGCATTTTCCTGGTGTAAAGCTGGCACGGATGACAACGCTTCACTGGTTCCACACAATCTTTGAAGATCGTGGGCCAGAAATAACTGACACGTAGTATCTTTTGGGCCATTGCTAACCCAGATAAATGACCCCAACACACTCCACTATGGGAACCATTCAGGACAATCTCTGCTTCCTCATGGGTAAGTCATCGACGCAAAATGGAATCTACCCCTCTTCGATATAATGTATCTCCTATGATGAGGTAGTTCTTGGCATGAAGGTGTAATTTACGTTGTTCCTCCCTTGAGGAAGCTACAGGATACTTCAAAGTCTAGAGATGTATAAGAATATCCCCATACCAAGGATTAGAGGTGGATATCAAGAAGATGTGCTCATCTGGGAATGAGTCATCTTCAACTGCTACGTCTTGTTCAGTAGGAAATTCTGCTAGAAGTTCAGCAAAACTAAGGAATTCTTAGACTTAGTGGACTGGAAATCCAAGTCAAACTCTTGAATAATGACTATCCATTTGTTAAATTTTCCCCCAACAATCCATCAGGATAAAACATATTGAAATAGATTCACATCCGCCACTACTATGGTGGTCCTCAGTAAAATGTAGTGATGTAACCTCTGAACAGCATAAATGTCTTCTAAGGCTAATTTCTCAACATGGGATTATCTAAGTTTAGGTCCGACCAAAGCACGACTAAGATAATAAATGACATTCTCTACAAGCTTATCGTCCTCCTGGACTAGTACTACCCCAATGGTCGACTCAGACGCGGCCAGATATAATATAAAATCCCTAGAATAATCTGGTGGACGCAATAAGGGTGCCAAAAACAAAGATTTTTTCAATGCCTCGGAAGCAAGTTGTGCGGTTTCATCCCATACAAATGGGGTGTCCTGCAAGCACATGAAAACATTAGTAATCTTGGCATAGTTAACAATAAAATGCCGAAGAAAATTATACTTTCCTTGCAGGCTTTGAAGTTGCCTAATAGAACGAGGAGGAGGTAGATTTACGATGGCCTCAACTTTCAATGGATCCACCTAGATGCCTCTACTAGAGACAATGAACCTGATAAATCTTCCTGAATTGACACATAATACACACTTGTGGGGATTCAAGCGGATTTTATAATGTCTGCATCTCTCAAATATCAACCGTAAATGATCTGGATGTTGAATCCTCTTACGAGAATGTGTAGGAAGATCATCAAGGTATGGTTCGACAATGGATTTAATATCATGGAAGGCAAAGTTCATAGCCCATTGAAATGTTTCCCCAGCATTTTTCAATCCAAAGGGCATTTTCTTATACGCAAAGGTACCCCAAGGACAAATGAAAGCAGTTTTATGTTGGTCTTTCGGTTTTATTTGAATTTGATTGTATCTGGAGAAACCATCCATAAACAAGAACACCTCACTTCCCGCGCAAGCATCTATAATCTAGTCTATAAATGGCATGGGATAGTTATCCTTAGGAAATGCTTTATTAAGGTCTCTAAATTTCATACATACGTGAATAGTCCCTTGCTTTTTGTCAACAGGAACAGGGTTGGAGACCCATTCTGTCAAAGATATGGGATAGATAAAACCAACCTTCAACAGCTTTTCAACTTCAGCCTTTACAGCCACCACTTTGCACGGGTTAACAGGTATTAAATTTTTTTGAACTCGTTTAGTATTAGGATATGTTCGGATTTCATGTTCAACAATCGATGGATCTATGCTTGGCATCTCCTCATATGACCAGGCAAAGACATCACGGAATTCCTTAAACAGGGTAGTATAGATAGCAATCTCTTCAAAAGAGCAATTTGCACCTATGTATATGTTTTCCATGACATCAGGATTTACAAAGATGTTAATAGGTATAGTGGCAGAAATATTTTCCATATTCCCCTCGACAAACATTCCTTCCCTAGGAAAGGGATTGATGGGTGTATCAACATCTTCTGACAGTCTCAAACGAAACTCCTGATTTTATATTCTGCTTAGTTCTGGAAGAAAATAGGAATGATGATGAATATCCTCACAAATCTTACCACGTCCACTCATGGCTTCCAAAATGGCTTCATCAGAAGGTAAAACCATGTCTAAACAATCTATAGAGTGCAAACAGTTTTCCGCCCATGCGGGAAAATAGACTTATTCTAGATCTTTAGAGACTATTAGAGGATCTGGGATGGGATCAATAGTGGCTTGAGTGATAGCTTGATAAGCTACCTCCACTACTGATAAGGGAAAATCTGGTTCATGGGGGGACGAGAGAACCCAAGGATCAATCCTATCGACAACCGTAGCTATGGACCTCCCCACACTAATAGGACCAATATAATTAGCTGGGGCTGGAAGATCAAATGTACCAATCAGTGATGTCTACATTCCAGCCCCTAAGCTCTATGCAGTAGGTTTGACCCGATCAACCAATGGCACAGTGGACTCATCAGACTCTAAACATCCTTTTAAAGTATAATCAATTTGATCAATAGTAACCAACTTACCCTCATGCGGAAAAACCACAACACGAAAAATGGTCGACGCAATAGCAGACATTGCATAAGTCCAATTCCTTCCTAGAAGCAGATTATAATCTAAAGGAGCATCAATCACTTCTACCTCAACAGACACTACTTTCCCTGCCATCTTAATTTCAAAAGCCAGCAGGATACCATGTGGATAGAAGGACCTTCCATTGAAAGTAGTAAGTAGAGTGTTTGACGGGACCAGCTCTGGGGATCCAAGAGCTTTCCAACAGGTCAAGGACATAATGCATGTAGAAGCACCCTCATCAACAATTTCCCTTCCAATGGTCTTTCCACCATGGATGACATCTATTGATAAGGCTACATGGTAAGGTAGGAGAATTTTAACATCAGACAAATGAAACTTCGCCATGAGACTCGACGAATCTATGCTTCCTAAAGCTACTAAAAGGGCATCTTGCTGAGTGGGACAACTATGTAACACCTCTAAAGCTGACACTGCACATGGGGTTTGAGCTAAATCTTCAACTATGGAGTAGTTTGAATCATCCCTAGCATTAGGGTTATGCAAGGTCTTCTTGAAGACACCTTTTGGTATCTTCGGCATAATTTCAGCAGGCTTCTCTATCGTGAGAGGGTTAGAAGTTTCACCTACAACTTTACCCTTCTCAGGAGTCTTTTTCTCGTAATTTTTATTCCTCATCTATAACAAAGTCGAAGATCGAACCATGTTAATATAGTTTGGGTCAGGGGAATTTTTAGTGCCCCCTGCTACATTAGAAGCTGAAGCTGAGTTCTATCCTTGGGGAAAAGGATCCTTTAGGACAACCGGTTGTTGAGCTTTAAGTAGCTTCTGGGCTTGTTCCATAAGGGGACAAAGGTGAGTAAGTTGGTCCTCATGGCACAACTTACACAGGAACTTGACCTTCTTCTTTTCTTTCTTTCCCCCATCAGCATTATTCATGGGCTTCTGCTTGTTTTGGTTTCCCTCTCGTTTCCTTACTTTCTTTTTCTTCCCACCGGGCTGTTGATTTCCCTTATAAGAGGTTTGTGCAAAAACATTTGCACTCTGGGGGGAGGGGGAAGCCTTTGCTGCCTCCATCGTAGACTGCTTGACAGAAAACTGATGAAGTTTCTTAGCCAAAGACTCTACGGTGGGAGAGTTAACGGACCCAACCACACCATCGGCATGGGGTCCAGGCTTAGGCTTCTCCGCATTGTGTGTAGGCCTTGGTGCCTCAGGGATAATCTCATATAAGATCCCAAATTGTGAATAAATCAAATCCAGTAGCTGGGCCCTGAGAATGGCTTCTTCTTCATTTGTCACTCTTGAGGTGGATACGTCCTTAGATATGTATGGAAACAGGGATTTAAGGAACCACTCTAAAAGGAACTCAGGAGGGATAGTGGCTTTTATAAGTCTCTTTCACCTCCTCCACTCTTGGATGTGATCCGAGATGTGGGTAGCCTTGTTCTACCTAAAGGTAGATAACAATTCCATTTCGAAATCATATCGGACGGGAAGCTGAAAGTGGCTAAGAAATGCACTAGCCAAGTCCCAGAAACTACTGAAAGCAGCAGAAGGCAATTCAATATACCATTTTTCCATGGTACTTGTTAAGGTTCTCTGGAACAACCTCAACCTAACTGAATCTTCATTCAATGAATTCAAAGAACACCATAAATGGAATGTGGTGGCATGATCCCCAAGATCTTCACCAACTTTGCCCTCAAATTTATGGATGTCCGATGGCAATTTGGTGGGAACAGGTGGCCATGAGGGGTCATGTCTCACCGGGTCATTCATCAATTTTTGACAAATCTGGCAAGTTTAATATTGCCAAGAATGGAAGTTTGGGTCGAACCAGGGCACTAAATGTGCCAGTCTAGGGATTAGAGGGACTTTCCCCTGAATGCCCATAGGTAAAAGTGGGGTTGCCCCCTGCCATCAGTTGCAAAGTGGGTAGATTACTATGAAATGGATTCCATCTGTAAGGCACAGGATTGTGTGTAGGAGGTGCAGTATAAGAAGTTCGGGCAGTCCCAATAGAAACAGGGGTCTGAAAGATAGGAGCCGGTATCCCTCCGCTAAAAAAAGAAAAGGGAGAGCTCATAAACGAGACCGAAATAGGAGTTTGAAAACTTTTCCCATAATAGGTATTGTTTCCAAAATGCACTCCTACATATGAAGGTGATGGGCCTATGTATGGAGTGGATGGGGGAATGTGCCCCCCATTCCAAGGAAATCCTTAGACGAACATCGAGGATCCTACCAGACCACTCTGGGTAGTATATGGAAAGGAAGAAGGAACAGTAGGTATACTAGGGATCCTAGTAACCATATCACCAGAATTACCTGCTAGGTTTGAGTGAACCAGTGGTTGAACCACCCGGCTCGCTGGAGTCAAAGGTGTAGAAGGTATACTAGATCTAGGGGCAATTACCAAAGGAGGTAGTACCCCTTCAACTGCAACGGATGAGGTGAACACAAAACAACTTTCTCCCACAGAAGACATAATCCTACCCACAAGGACACCTAAAACAGGTGAATCAAAAGGTCTAACCTGAATGATCACAGGATCGTTTAAATCAGTCAAGGGTGTGTTAAAATTCCTTGCAAGCTCGTCAATTTGTAAGTATTCTATCTCAACTGTATCAAGATCAAAATGGTTAGCTATAAGTTCTGGTTCACCTAGAACTTCACTTATTCCTACCAGTTCAAATGAACTGTCCGTGTCCAATCTCCACCTTTGGGGTAGAGGTGGAGGTTCCAATGTGACGAGAGGAGGAAGGTTTCGCAACCTTCTTGACCTTCTTATAGGTTGGTCCTCCATGATTGAAAATTTTACAAATCAAACCCTAAGGCCAACTAAACACAGGAAAAACCATAGAGCATACACTATAAAAATCCTAAAGTCTCAAACAATCAATCAAGGGTGAAAGATATGTTTTACCAAAGAAAGCTGAAGAACAATTACTTGGCATCCTTGAAGTGGTTCTATGGCACAAGAGGAGGAATCACCCACCCTCCTCCTACACTTACAACAAGGGTTACCTTCCAAGCCCATCCAAGGTGAACCAGAAATAGCCTTCCATTTTACCTAGGTATGAACCCTAAATGTCAAGAGACTAAAGGCTACCTTAGCTATACCAATAGTTTGGGGGGACAGTCACAAGCCTTACTGGTATGCATGGGTAGGGTAGTTGAGCCTGAAACTCTGTCTAGGATAGAATCCCTAGATGCGTAAAAGTCCTGATTTATGTTTTGACAAGGAATCAGAGGGTTATCTCCTCAGTCCAATGCCTCCACGCGGCCTCGTGCTTGACTCCCTTTTGAGAGGAGCTTCCCAGATACAATTGATAAAGTCAAGGATTTACCTAAAGAAAGGTCCACTACGTCTGAATTTTAAAACTTATGGGAAGTTTACACTTCCTATCTCACAATTCCAGCCTAAGCTAGTAGGTGAAAGGCCTCTAAAAAATAAAAATTACTAGTAAATTTTATTTGTTGCGTTCATTTTAAAGGGCTTTTTCTTACTCAAAAGGAAATGGAGTGATGAACTATGGTGTTTTTGACTCGATAAGAAATAAAAAAAAGTAAAGGTGTATTCTTTTTCAAATAAAATTACCACTATTAAAGCAAACTTCTTTTTCTTTTTGTAAATATATATTGATGAACAAATGCAACAATAAAGATAAACTAAGGCTATGTTTTTTTGTAGTTTTTGAGATTATATTTTAAAACTGAAAATGAAAACTACTTATGCAAAAGCAAATGCAAAAGCTTGAAAATGTTTTTATTTTCACTTTTAAAAAATGCTCAAACTCTACCATGCACCTAAAATGTACTGAACTTGAGTATACTTGGATCAAATCAACTGTATAAAATAAGCAAACTGAAGTAAACAGGTCAATAAAACCAAGAATCAACCAAAAATGAGATATGGGAACCCTAGCCTTGGTGTGTACAATGACAAGAAATAACTGTAAACTCACAAAAGGTAAGTGACAAACCAATCACTATTAGAAGATAGACTATAAAAACAATGCCCAAAAATCTGATCACTGATCTGGACAGAGACACTTCAACCTATAACCAAAACAAGCCAACCTACTTCAAAATGCAAACAGAAGACAATCCAAACACAAGAAACCCAAGGGCTTTACAAGAAAACACCAAGTGTGGTCACCAAGGTCTTCAGACTAACTGCACAGTATCCATAAACAAAGCCAACTAACAAACATGAATTACACAAAGACAGGGACAAGCAAACCCTAGCCTAAAAATCCATATTTCCAGGCTTGTACATGATTTCGTATAAGGGCAACTCGCATATTGTACGTGACTTTCCAAGAGAGAAACCCGCGTATGCAGGCCTCTGTACATGACTGTGTAGCAGAGAAACCCGCATACGGGTACAAATGTTTTCTCAAAAAATAAGAAAAATCAATAAGACTTTCAAATACTATGATAAGCATGAACCAAGATAAAAATACCACATACAAAATTCAAGGCAAAGACTATTCAGGGGTGACAGAAACAACCTACAGTAGTTTGGGCTCCCCAGCGGAGTCACCAGTTATGTTGTACAGGAATAAAAACCTTATAAATAAGGGTCTGGGGTTACCAACATACTCATAAAACTTGCAGGAAATCGACTCTAAAGTACAGAAAAGGAAATAAGAGGATAGAAACGACTCACCCGATACACAACAGTTGATCCTAGCTTTGTCCTCTTCCGCTCTGCTTCTCCTCCAAAGCCTTTAGGGATGCTTCTCCTTCACCTGTAAAGAGAAAATCCTCCAAGTGCAAGACTATACATGTATATATAACAAATTAGATAAATCATATATAGAGTGCTTAATCACAAGTATTCATCAAACCATAATACATGAAAGACATCCAAAACACATATGGAAGAAGGATTCTCTTTATTAACAATAGTGAATGAGTTTAGATTACAACCCAACACTTGAGACAAGGACTCATTTGCAACCAAAGGATTCTGAGATCCACTACTCCAAATACTTATGAATAGACTCCACCAGCATAACTTTGCTCTCCAAGTATGATTGATTAATACCCTCCCCAAGGCCTTTATTTATACTTGGTTAAATAAGACAGTTTTGAGGGTTGAGGAGGTTGAGACAGTTAAGGCGATTATGGTTAAGGGCTTAACAAATCTCAAATAATTGCGATTTATTATTTTTAATGTCAAAGGAAGGTGTACGCGGGTGTTAATATTGGAAACTCGTGTATGACATGTGAGTTGCTGTAAGGGGAAGTCACGTACAAATCTGTATGCAAGATGCAATTACTGATACTCGCGTACAATACGTGACATGCTTTTTTAAAAGGCGCATATGTACACAAGTTTCATATAAGAAGAGGTGCATACAACACTTGACATATTTAAAGGTAAAAATAACCAGCTGGATGGATGATAAATGTAGTTCATAATATGCCCATCTATAGTGTTTTAGGCAACCTTCAATCCATAAATGTCCTTTTGTGTGCCAACATAAGGAATGTCGGCACTCAGATGGAGAAGTTCCATTCAGGTGGATAACAGTCATAATCCATAACTATCCCAACTATCTCAACCATCCCAACCTTTGAAACTACTCTATTTCCCAAAGTATAAATAGAGGTCTTGAGGTGGGGCTAATCAATCAAATTTTGGAGAGCAAAGTTATGATGGTGGTATATCTTCAGAGTCTTGGAGCAGCAGAACTTAGAGTCCTTGGTTGCAGAGGAGTCCTTGTGTCAGAATCTGGGTTGTATTCTTACCTATTCACCTTTTGTTAATAAAGAGAATTCTTCTTCCAATCTTGTATTGTTTATCTCATGTATATTGGTGTAATGAATATGTTCAATGATGTTATTATTATTATTTTCATATAACCATTGATTTATATATGTATGAGATATTTCTTGAAGAATTGGCTCTTTGCAGGTGAAGAGAAGCATCCCTATAAGCTTTGGAGAAGACTGGAGCGACAGAATATCAAGCTTGGATCAACCATCGTTAATCGGGTAAGTAAAGAATTCCTTCCTATTCTCTTTCCATTATCTGTAAAAGTGATTGTCTGCAAGTATAGTAGTATGTTGGTAACCTGAGACCCTAGGTTATAAGGGTGAAATGTCCTGAACAATAGAACTGTCCACTCCACCGGGGAGCCCAAACTGCTGTGGGTGTATCCTGTAGTTTCTTTACTAGTCTTCGCTCTGTTTCTGATTCTGAGTGTGGTATTTTTATCTTGCTTTTGATTCATAGTGTAGTGTTCCCAGGGTCCTTTAATTTTTCTTCTTTTTGAATAATTTTTTTTGGTATACCCAAGTTGTTGTTATACACAATCACAGGTAACAACTTGTATACGTGATTTGCTCTATAATACAGTCGTGTATGGTACACGAGTTGCCTTCATGCATAGTCGCGTATATCCTGTACCAGCATAATTTTTTGAGTAGGGTTTTCTTGTCCCTGTTCTTTTTTATTTTTGCTTGCTTGGGGGTCTTCTAATTCTGGCATGAATTTTTGAATCTAAAATTCTTGTGTCACACCTTGCGCTTGTTTTCAAGCCTTTGAGCTTTATTGCTTTGAATTTTCTTTCATCTCATAATTCAAAGTTGGTCCTCCTGCTTGGTTGATGAGTTCAATGCTTTGTGTCTAGGTCAATAATCAGGACCTTGAATACTTTATATTATGTACTGCAGTTTGTAGTGTTAGGGTGGCTGTTATAGTGGATTTCACCACACTAGGTGAATCACACATTGTATGGCCTTCCCCTGTCCCATTGCAGACTCATTAGCCCCTATGGACCACTTTTTGTCTTTTGATGTATCATTGACCATCCCTAAAAACATAAGAAAAATGATATACGCGGCCTTTTTCTCGATAACCACGTACATACGTGGATATTCCCTCTATAGTCGCGTACATCAGGATGTGTACATAATCCAAAATCCTTTGGAGCATTCCTTGACTTAGATCTGACTCATATGACTCCTGGCATTCCATATGCCTTGAGATCTCACGGATTCGACCTTTCAGTATCCATTTGAAAAGCTATATAAGGAACCCATTGAGACATTGAAAGCATAAGAGAGAATTGAGAGTAACGAAACTATAGTCCATTGTTGCCAGAACTTATGCTTGAGTCTGCATCCCTTTGTCCCTTGGAGCACTGTTGTGTTCTTCCCAAGCTTGCCTTTTTCTAGTAAGCTTGCTATCGAAGTGATGGAGGATTGAGGTGGTGGAGGCCAAAGTGGGGGATTCAGTTTCTCCGGTTCGCAGACATGCCGTCAGAGGTTTTCACTTGTAATATCTGATTCATATTAATAGAAATATATTTTCCTGTCCAGTAATGTGTATTTGAATGATTATTGTATCCATTGGAATATGTCAAATGCTTATACATTATTGATTATATATGCTAGAATAGATCTAACACCATGAAATATAGTATGCTTGTATTGTTTACTTGTTGTTGAGGACGTGCTATAACAATTCAAGCTGAAGATTGGAAAGCTCAATGGGGATCTACTTCAACCGTCCGGAATAAGGTACGAGGTTCGATCCTTTAGTGTTAGATGTTTTTATTTCTATTGCATATTGGGAAAGATTGATTTCTGGAGTCTAGCTGTCTGTTGTGGTACCCCAAGCCATAAGAATTTCTCTCTGTAACAGAATTGGCGACTCCACTGGGGAGTTCCTAGTAATTGTCCTTTGGGGGTTGATTTCTTGGCATTCAATGTATTTGAATTTCTCTCTCTCTCTTGTTTCTGTGTCGGGTATGGGGGCATGTATGCCTGGTAGATCCTAATTGGTGTGAATTTAGTCTCAGCCTATCTGTTTACCTTGAATTTGTGCATCTTTTTCTTCCTGTATGCGGGTTTGTCACTTACAGTCGCATATACACGCGGTTTCCCCTGGGATTTTCGCGTATACACGTGGGTTCACTATGCACAGTTGTGTATACCCTGGTTTTTACCTTTTGTGGAAGATAGTGGATTGCGGGGTGAATGCTGTTAGTTGCTGAGTCTCCTTTGGCACTGCCTGAGTCTGTTAATACCTCTGTTTTTTACCAGAAATGTTTTTTTAGCCTAAATTTTTTCTTAGGAAAGTTCTTGTCATGGCATCTTTGATTTTTTGTTTGAGATTAGTGCATTAGAGTCCTTTTACCTTAGTGATTTGCTGGAATGTTTTTATGTGTGCTTGCAAAGTCTAGGGTGGGTAGAGTCATTCTTTTGCTTTTTGTATCTCTTTATTTTCAAAAAATCCAAAAACATTTGCTTATCATCATGCATTGCATTTTGCACTTTGAATTGTACTTGCACTAGATCTAGATTTGCTTTGGAGTAATAGTTAGGACTTCATATAGGGAAATTTGCAATCAGCATTTGAAGAAGAAATTGTGCATTCACGTAGTACGCATACCCTATTTTCATGGACACAATGAATTTGCATTGATTGTTAGGTGTGCATTTTACTTCTTGTTGCGTCATAACACCATTAGTTGCACGACCATATCCTATTTTTGAGTAATAAAGCCAACTAAAATCAATGCTAAATAAAATGAATTACACTCTTTTGTTTTCTAGGGTGCACCAACAAGCTTAGGTTTTAGGATCTTGGAATAGTTCATTGAAAGTTAATTCTCCAAGATCACTAAACGACAACAACTAGGTGTCTATCCAGGGAGTGTGTGAAATCCTTTATATAACCATCGTTCTCAGGAAGCTCCTCTCAAAAGGGAGTCAAGCACTGGGCAGTGTGAGCGGTTGTTGATTGGGATAACCCCCGGTCGGTAACTGTGTAGCACTGGCGATATAGCCAAGATTGTATTCGTTTCTGGGGGCTCTTTCGGGAGTTTTGGGCTTTGCTACCCTGCCCATACGGTCAATCCCGCCTGCGACTATCTTCCTGAGCGTTGATTATATTGAGGTGACCTTAGTGACCTTACCTAGGATATCGAGGGGCTACATGTCGAGGTTATTCTGCATGTGTCCCGACCAGGTTGGGGTCGGACAACACAGTCGCTTTACGCGTTGAAGCTAAGGGCCACAATAATTGGTTTCGAACCTCCGCTTGTGGTGACAAGGGCCTCTCAAGCCTCTCCTAGGCGAGACATACCGGCCACATTCAGGAGCTCACTTATCCAGCCCTTGTTTTCTTACTTTTGGCTTTATATTTTATAGTGATTGCTCTTTGCACGCTAGTTGGCCTAGGGTTGACATAAATAGAGAGTCTTTACTATTTTTTGAGTCATTGTGGAGTCGGGTGCGGTTCCGCACCGTTCTTGTCATTTAGCAGGACTTCCACCTTCTACTTCTCCTCTTCCTTTGGGAGAGGGACCTAGACAGTCCAGGTGTACCATGTCACACATTGATTCACACACCATGGGAGATCATTCAGAGGATACATCTGAGCCACCTCCTCCCATTCGCGTTGACGATGGGGAATTCACGCCTACTTATGACCCTTCACCCGACCTAACTGAGTTAGGACCTATGATTTTGGAGATAGGAACCATGCATAATAGACCTAGTCACTCTAGGGTCGACCCCTCGTTGACACATTACCGGTATGGAATGCCGAAATACGCCGAGACTCACTTTCAACCTACTTCTACTAGCTATGGTAGTTATGCTACGACTGATTTTCCTATGTAGGATTCGACATTTCATGTTGAATCCGATTTCGAGCCTAGCACTATTCCGAGGGGCAATCCCATGCCTTACCTTGTGGAGAGGTTTGGGAGTACTAGTCACATTGCTCCTTCCATCCCAATGGTAGAAGCTCCATCTTATATACCTCCTAGGTCTAGAGTTAGTGATCCGATAGGGATACCAGGTTCTAGACGAGTGATGATAGGCACTAGTACATTTCTTCTTACGGAGATTCCTTCATCCTCGCTTTCGAGTTCTTAAAATGTAAACCCTCCACCTTACTCATGTAGTCCTTCGAGTCGGCACGTAGCTACGAGTCAGATCCGTACTGCGATTACTAGACTAATTATGTCTCAAGCCTACATACCACCTGTGGTTTCGGGAGGTTATGTTCATGTTCCTAGAGGTCAGATTTCTACTTCCTCGACATATATCCCTACTTCTGGTATGTATATCCCTACTTCCGGAATGTATATCCCTACCTATGGAGTGTCTCATGGGACATCGCAAGCAGTGGCTTATGGACCCTATTATGGGACGCAGTATGGACAGGTCTCTTCACCTTATGGAGGCGAGTATTCACAACCTTATTACTCTCCTAACTATGGCTTTGTAGCTCCTACTAGTTAAGGTCCACCTCATTATGGTACTTCCACACCACCCTATATGGGTCATACAGGAGGAGGTCACTATGGCCAAGGTCATGGTGGTAATCAATCCTATATGAACCAGGGAGCGGTCCCTAGACCTCATCATCCTAGGCTCCCTTTCCTCGTGACACTCAATCTACCTAACTTATCGAGACTTACGAACGATCCTGTGGCTCATGACCCGGCTTGGCCGGCTGTCCCTACCAAGCTTCCTTCGGACATACCTAAGTTCAAAGGAAAACTAGGAGAGGATCCGAGTGAACACGTTACGACATTCCACCTATGGTGCTCTTCCAATTCATTGCATCAAGACTCAATCCGTTTGAGACTATTTCAACGCACCCTTACAGGGCCTGTAGCGAAATGGTATATAGAGTTACCTAGGGGTGCCTTTACTTTGTTCGATGACCTTGCAATGACTTTCCTTAATCACTTCCAGCTACCAGTGTGCTATGATGTTGGTACTGAACTCTTGTCGACATTTTGGCAAGATAAAGCCACCCATATTTCTGATCATATTCACGAGTGGCGTAGACAGAAGAGATTAATTAAAGCCTTTATACTGCCGGAGTTCCTCCTTGAGTGGTTCCTCAAATATTTATTGCCATATATCGCGAAGGATGTTTCCACATCTGGAGTGCAGAATGAGGAACAAGCCATCTTTAGGGCGTAGGAACTAGACTTGATCTATGCTCAGTCTGGTTTGTTATATGAGATTATACCTAACGCTCCTCGTTCTAGTTTCGATCCCAAGGTCAAACCTGGACCACATGCCGATGGCATTGTGGGTAGTGCAAGTAAGAAACCTGCAGGTTCAGTTGTGAAACAAGTTGCTCAGTTTTCAATCAACCAATCTACCTCGGGACAAGCTATGGCTTCATCTTAGCCTGCCCAAATGGCGAATGTACTTGCTATGCAGTTGTCTGACCAAAAGGGTAACCAGCAACCCGGACGGAATAGAAAAAAGGGTAAAAACAATAATAATAAAAAGGGTGGGAATAACAATGAGAATGCTAATAATAATGACAAGAACAATAAAAATGCTAGGGGGGACAAGCAGAATAAGCGTAAGGTTAATTTTCCTTGCAAGCTATGTAAGGACGATCACCTCACTTACTTGTGCCCTAGAATGGATGAAGCTTCGAAGTTCATAGCACAGGGCCCAGCTGTGTTAACGAACCCTTTACCGCATAACCAGAATATGAACTCGAAGTCCCATGATCAATCTAGTGATAAAGATCCAGCTGAAACTAGTGGTCGTGGGTGCATTAATATGGTCTGTGCTGCGAAAGTTGTGACGCGTGCGAAAGATTATACTTCGTCACAACCCAACCCAGGCAAAGAACCTGATCCACCAGGAACCCCTTTGCGCATTGAGAAACCTGCGGATAAACCTGACGCTGCACCTCGCATTCCTAAGGGGGTACTTAAGTGTTCAGGTCATAACCCAAATGCCCGAGCCGCCCAGAATTATTCAGTTGTCGAGGACTTGGGCCATACTCCTTGTGCGATGTCTGCATTGGAAGTGCTTCAAAGTTGTCCGTCGCAAAGGAAGGCTTTGCTTTCCGCTCTTGGTGTGAATAGTGATGATTCTTCGTCAGTGATAAAATTTGAAACCGCAGGACATCATCCTCGCTTGCCCTACTATGTGTCCCTTTTGGTACATGTAGAATGTCTTAATATGATCGTCAAACGCACTGTGATTGACAAGGGAACTGCTGCTTCTGTGATGTCTTTGTCTTGTTGGAAGGGTCTCGGTTCTCCTGAGTTGTCAAAGTATACAACCATGTTAACTGATTTTGATGGGAGATCGTTTAGGTCGCATGGTATCCTTCCTTCCCTTAAAGTACGTTTGGGAGGGAAGACCGTTGTGATAGAGGTTGAGGTGGTTGATGCGCCCCTTTACTATAATCTCTTACTGGGAAGGAACTGGATGTATAGTATGCAATCCATTGCGTCTTCTGTGTTTCGTGTTGTATGCTTTCCTCATAATGGGAAGATTGTAACGATTGATCAAATGGAATTCAAGAATACACCTGTTACTGCATCTTTGGAAGATTCGGTTCCGAAAGTTGAACATTCCCAGCTGACAACTGGGAGAGTGGGTGTAGGCATGTATCCGTCCCTCATGGGAACCTTTAGTTGTCCTACACCCGTCCTCATGATAGGATCTAGTTTCGATGGTGCTTCGACGTCTACAAGATTGGTGCCTTTTCGCACAAGTCATATGGGAGATCCTTGGATTCTTCCTTCACTGAGTCCTTCGAGTGAGGCCATTGAGACGAGCGTGTCGTTGTCTGCAGTCATGATAGCTTACCAAGCTAATCTCCAGTCTGCTACAGAGCCTTGTTCTTCTTCTTCACGGACAGAGGAGGAAGACCCCTATGTGCTGCCGGCATGGGCAGTACAGTATTCTCATGCCCACAATTGCCTTGATATGGTTTTCCCTTCAGATGAAGCAATTATCAAGGCTATGTTGGGAGTTGAGCCACCATGGGAGGAACTTCATCATAGATCATACTTCCTTCCAGAGCTTGACCTTTTGGAGCATGAGGATTATAGGGATATTCTTAGTCAAAAAGTTGGTAGACCCATGGTTCCATTAAGCTCTCCTGGTCAGATGGTTGATGGAAACATGGTGAACATATCGTCAACTATGCCTATCAACATTTCTCGCAATCCTGGTACAATTTAGAATGTCTACATTGGGGCGGATTGTTCCCAAGATGATATTCGTGAGTATACTGAGTTGTTCAAGGAATTATGTGATGTTTTTGCTTGGTATTACGATGAGATGCCAAGAATTGACCCTCGGATTGTCGAACACGAGATTAAGACTTACCCCAACGCTAAGCCTGTTCGACAGCATTTACGCGCGGTAAATCCTAGGAAAGCACCCACCATAAAGGCAGAGATAGAGAAGATATTGAAAGCTGGTTTCATCTATCCCATTCCCTTGATGGAGTGGGTTTCAAACCCCATTCCGGTGGATAAGAAGCAGGGAGCGATCCGTATATGCACTGATTTCCATGATTTAAATCGTGCCTATCCTAATGATAACTTCCCCACACCGTTTATAAATCAGATTTTGGATGAGTGTGCAGGTAGCGAGGTGTTCTCCTTTATGGACGGATTTTCCGAATATAATCAGATTCAAATAAAACCCAAGGACCAACATAAGACCGCATTTATTTGTCCTTGGGGAACATTTGCGTATCGAAAATTGCCTTTCAGCCTTAAAAACGCCAGAGCTACGTTTCAGCGGGCGATGACCTTGATTTTCCACGATCTCAAGTCCATTATTGAAGTATTTTTGGATGAACTCGCTACTCATGCTCGCATGAGGATGCATCATTCTTATCACTTGAGATTGGTGTTCGAAAGATGCTAGCACTATGCTGTTAGATTAAACCCTCATAAGTGCATCTTTTGCGTGAAATCAGGTCGTCTGTTCGGATTTATCGTTTCAAAAGAGGGTATAAGAGTCGACCCTTTGAAGGTTGAGGCAATACTTCAGTTGTCTCCCTCGTGAAATATTCATCATCTTCAGTGTTTGCAAGGCATGGAAAACTTCCTACGAAGATTTGTTGTCAATTTCACCAATTTGACTAGAGGTTTCATGCATCTCTTGAAGAAGGATACTCCCTTTGAATGGGATGAGCAAGCCCAGGAGTCCTTCGATGCACTTAAGCAAGCCCTAGAATCGGCCCCGGTGATGAGTCCTCTGGATTATAGCTGTGATTTCCTATTATATGTGGCCGCGTATTTAGAGACGATTGGGATGGTTTTGGTTCAGGAGGATGAGGAGCTCCAGGAGCATGTCATATATTATCTGAGCCGAAACCTTATTGACGCAGAGATTCAGTATTCTCATGTTGAGAAGCTTTCCTTAGCTACCGTACATGCAGTGCAGCGTTTGAGACATTATATTCTCCTTCGCCAGACCTTGGTTGTTTCCCATGTCAATCCGTTTCAATTCGTCCTCACACGTAGGATGATTGGGGGAAAATATAATAAATGGATTGTCATCCTGCAAGAGTTTGATCTCGAATTTGTTTCAGCAAAATCGAAGAAATCTTTAATCTTTGCAGATCTCATATCGGATTTTTCGAGCAAGGCTAAGGAGTCGGTATGTGAAGATACATTCATTGATGAACACATTTTCTTGATCTCAATGGCTGACCCATGGTACGGAGATATCATAGTATATTTGCAAATGCAGAGGACCCCTACTCACCTCTCGCAAGATGAGTGACGTCGATTACGTCACGTCTCCAAGAACTACCTCATAGTGGATAATACTTTGTACCGCCATGGATTAGATTCCCTTTTACGATGTTGTTTAACTCATGATGAGGCTGAGGTAGTGCTTAATGATTGCCACAGAGGGGCGTGTGGTGGTCATTTATCTGGGCTTTCTACATCTCAAAATATTTTGAGAGTGGGTTATTTTTGGCCGTCGATCTTCAAGTACTGTATTGAAGTGGTCAAGAGGTGCCACCCTTGCCAGGTTTTTGCATGTAATATGCACTCGAAGCCTGCCCCATTACACCCTATTATCACCGCCGGCCCCTTCACCAAATGGGGGCTTGATTTTATGGATTGCAACCCAGCTTCGTCTGGGGGGCACCATCATATCATAGTGGCTGTCGATTACTTCATGAAATGGGCTGAGGCAATGCCTACAGTAAAATATGACGGTGAGATAGCCGCTCACTTCATATTCAACCAAATCATTTCTAGGTTCGGGATTCTGAGAGAGCTTGTCACTGACCATGGCTCGTATTTTCAGAACCGTATGATGGAAGAGTTGGCATCCAAGTTAGGGTATAAGAAAGAGCACTCCTCTTCTTGCTATCCTCAAGCGAATGGACAGGTTGAAGTAGTGAATAAATCACTTAAGTACATTCTCCAACGAACCATCGCACAAAGCAAGACGAATTGGCATATTATGTTGTACCCTGCTTTGTGGGCATATCGAACCGCGGTAAATACTACCACTGGTTTTTCTCCATATCAGCTTGTTCATGGAGTGGAGTCAATATTGCCGGTTGAATGCGAGATTCCTTCGTTGAAGTTAGCCGTGGAACTCTTACCGGACACTTCGCCTTTGGAGGAGCGTTTGGTTCACCTTGAGCAACTCGATGAGTAGCGTAGAGATGCCTTGTTGACTCTAGAGGTTAATAAGCATCGCATAAAGGCCCAATACGATAAGTTTGTTCATCCGAGAGTGTTTAGTGAGGGAGACTTGGTCCTATTGTGGGATCAATCGAAATAACCCTTGGGGGCAGGGAAGTTCAATCCTATGTGGCGTGGTGCTTACGTGGTTAAGCGTGTGTTAGAGAAGGGTGCCTATGAGTTAGTGGATTACGAAGGGACGGCCTTGGCGGAGCCTAGAAATGGGCTCTATCTCAAAAAATACTATGCATGATCTTTAGCCAAGGCTGCTTGTTGTATATTATTGTACAGCTTTTTTGCATAGTTAGGTCTTGTTTATCGTGATCGGGTTTCCATTTCTTGTGGCAGATGTCAATGGAATCTTCCACCTACATAGGATTCACAGATGGTGCAAGTCGTCACACTCAACACTCAGCCTCAGCTGCTTGGGTGATTTATACTCCTATGGGTCATGTACTGTCTTCAGGAGGTGTATGTCTATGGCCATCTTCCAATAATGTTGCTGAATATAGTTCCTTTATCGAGCTTCTACGGGATGCCATTTCGCATGGTGTTCTCTCTCTTAAGGTACGTCTTGATTCAGAGTTAGTAGTGTCAAAGCTCAATGGTTTGTACCATGTTAGAGATCCGACGTTATTGAGGAGATTCTTACGTGTGAGATTGCTAGAACGTCAATTTGAGAACATAACATATCTACACATTCCAACAAATTATAATCAAATTGCTGACTCATATGCTAACTATGTGTTAGATTGGCATTTGTTTCATTCATCACAAATTAATCATAAACACAATTTTTACACATGTAAATAAATAAACCGATCACCATAAAACTTTTTTATATATCAAAAATGTGGTAATACATAATGTCATAATACAAAATTGGGGCTTTGAAAGCCACCATCATATACATGGTAGTACAAAATAGATACACTCCCAGGTGTCTAGTCCTGTGGTGGTGGAAGAGGGTTGTGATCATGATATGTCACCACGGCTCTAGCTAGCTGCCGGAATAAACACACCCATGCACGTGGTACACCCACCACTTGTCTCTGCATAGCCTCAGGAAAGTCCTCGACTTGCACCATGGGAATCCTATGAGTCAGTGGCATGAAGTTGGTATGGATGCTTTGGAGCATTTGCTCCACATCCACACGAGTGATATCGTCTTCTCTTCCCCTCCGTCTATGATGTGGGAATCCCTCTGGTCGCCGTGGTCCCACATATGCACATGAATGGTAGATGTCATTATGTATTGTCACCCAAAACCATGTCTTTTTGATTCCATTAATCAAGAAAACAAAAAAAAATTAAATAATTCAAAAATTTTAAAAAGAGTAAGGGTTGAAATTCATTACCTATGTCTCCATATGCTGATCTTGGTGGTAATGGCATGTCCGGATCCCCCCGAAAATCTATCCTTGCATAAGGGTAGTCCTCTATGGCAACAATCTATCATCGCCACCATGGAAAAAAGTCTGCTGGATAAGGGTTGGCCACCCTACCACCCCCCAATCTGTGCATTGCATCTACCCAACGTCGTTGGGCTGGATCTCGAACCTCGTGGAGAGGAACATCCACTCTAGGGCTCAATCCTGGAACACGCTCGAAGAAAAACATGCTCAAGATACTGCTGAACCCGAATTTCTGTATCCTACCTACCTTGCACTCACTGAGCTGATGTTTCATGTTGCTCAGTAGTGAAGTGCCTCAGTCATAGATGGTCAGTGTCATACACTCCACTGCATAGAACATCAGTGGCCGAGAGGCCTGATGGAGTGATGCTAAGCCTGCTATCCTGCCCAGCGTCAGTAGTATGGCCTTTAGGCCCAGCACCTATATAGTGTTGGTGGGAACTTGGCTCCTCACCTTCTCCGTCTCTGGGTAGCAGTACACAGCTATGTACTCGTCGATAGTAATCCCATGACCTGGCCCTCCTCGGGCACGAAGGTTCACCATGTCACCTTGTCATGATAGACCTATGATAAAGTAGATATCCTCCACCTCAATGGTGAGGGACATGCCGTCTATCTAGAAGGACTCTGAGTCTGGATCCCAATAATCTACCGGCATCTGTAGTAGTCCTGGTTTGTCCCTCAAGCCACCTAGGCACCAAAACTTGTAGAGTCCACATCTTCTTAGAGCTTCTTGAGCCATTCTGTCAGCCCTTACTTCTTCCTCTACGTCACCATTCTCGCGTTCTGTCCACTCTATCACCATCCTGCATGAGAATTTGACCAAAATGTGCATTAGATTCATGAAAATCCTTATGCGCGGCGTCATGCGTGGCTGTTTTGTACGTGGTTTCCAGTCCCTTTTCTGCATATAGATAGCCCTATACACAGAAAAAGCCTCGATACCCACGTGGGTCGTAGCGCTCATGTAATATTGGCCTTTAAAACTTGTAAAAATTATATTGAAATGCAAGCAGAGAACATGAGTAAATACCTGGAAGAGACGATTGTGAATTCCGCCAGCTGGATCTTCTGGAATTTGCAGTTGAAAATCAGAGCTCCAATGGGTAAAAGTTTCAAATGATTTCTATTTTTTACTATTTATAGAAAAAATTTTAAATATTTGAAAATTTTTACCCCCTTTCCTATAGTTTTGACCGTTTCTATCCATTTTGGACCGTTTCTGACCTAATCTGTGATGTAGAAGACCGTTTTCAGTGTCGTTTCGGCCTTTGGATTGACTCGTTCGTACTGAACTCAGGTATAATGTCTACACTGGCATATAGGTTAGGTTCACCACTGTTTGCATTTTTCATGACCTTATGACCATGTCATTATATCCTTAGGTATGAACCGACTTTATTATGTCACGGAACCTCCTTGCTGCTATAAAAGTGGCATGATATGAGTGGTAGAGCCTCACCTTACATCAGTACCCTAGTTAGAACCTTATTTGCATTTGGTGCCCATGCCGACGTTTCCCCCTTTAGGGTGTGGGAGTCCATTGTATAGTATTGCCATGACATTTAGCAAGAGCCTCATACTCCTCTTGATCTTATGCTGGCCATGATCCCCCCGGACTCCCTTGTATCAAGTTGTGGATGCATTATCATGAGATTTGCCTGTCTTATTGAGCTTTATGCTGGATCTCCTGACATTGTGTTTCATCCATATAGCCCGAGCTTGTCTCATGTCTAGCCATGCAGAGCCTTTCTTTATATCCTTTGCAGCTTGATTCCCTTTTTACCGGGAGGGGATTTTCCCCCGAGTGTCGATATCCTACACATGTATCCTTGCATTGAGCATAGGTATGTTCCACTGCTTGGAACTAGTTTGTTTTCCCTCATGACACTCATCTCCTCCTAGTTTGTAACTATAAATCTAGTTAATTCTTTTTTCAAGATTTTCAAATAACTGAAAAAGACCAAAAAAAATCAAAAAACCAAAAGGCCAGACAAGAAAAGATATTATCTTTGGCAGCTATTGAGTCATGTTGCCTTTGAACAGAGAACTGCATATCACATCCATTGGTTGGGTTATAGTTTGACTTTAGGAGCTGTACTCATTTATCTGAGTTTTATCTCCACTGACTGGTTAAGCTTCCAGTCCCTATGGAGCCTCTATTGATGCCTCCTGCGTCATAGAGATATTCCAGTTTGTATATCGAGTCTATGCTGCCTTCATTCAGTCACCATACGTTGTTATGCTCTTGTTTAAAGGAAGTTGAAACCTGAGTCGTCCATTCCTCAGTTATCTTGACTTTGCATGTCGGCCATTCCCGATATAGTTACTGGTTCGTGTACCTTATGATCGAGTTCTGCCATGTTATACAGCCTTGCTGAGTACCTCGTGTTGGATGATGGGGGATTCCCTAATGCCCTCCTTCCAGCGGATTTCATCCCATCGACTTCAGATCATTTAATCTGGGATTGGAGTCTAGAGTCATTTTGAGTGCCTTGAGACTTGCAGTCATCAGTGGCAGGTTCTCTCGCCATCGACAGTTTTGGGAATACATCAATGTCCCCTGATCGATGGATTCTCTCAAGTGTTCGACCTCAACACATTTATTCACACTTGTTAGTTTGCACTCTAGTACCTTGATTCCCATTTTCATTATTGGTGGGTGATCTCGCGTCTGTTAACGGTATACATCAATGACCGGTAATCAGACGATGGACTACTATGTTCGACCTCGACACCTCTATTTGCATAGTAGGACATGTACTCGTAGCGGTGTGTGTAGAAGACCTTGTAGACTGGTGGCATCCACTATATGCTACCTCCTTGATCATGCCAGTGTTCATGAGATTTCAGCTCTCGTGACTTGTTCCAGTATATGTCAGACATTTCCAGCTACTATGGAGATCTTGATTTGTTATATATCTTCAACCTTTGTGGAGATCATGGTCCTTTGTATATCTTCATCATGGAGATTCTGATCTATGTATATTGTACGTGGCGATGACCACATATGTGTTATCATGTTTCATGCCTATTCATGGCCATTGTACTCTTATGTATCCGGGACTGCTATATGTATTCGCAGTTATATGCAGAGTTGTATTATGGTATTATGCTGATTGGGTGGCTGGTCTTCCATTTGGGTACCTTCATCACTTCACTTCTGGGATGGACTATAATGTATTTCGGCCATCGTATAACCCCTATGATCTCATACATTAGGGGGCATCTGTTATAGCGGATTTCACCACACTAGATTAATCACACATTGTATGGCCTTCCCCTGTCCCGCTGCAGACTCATTAGCCCCTATGGACCACTTTTTGTCTTTTGATGTATCATTGACCATCCCTAAAAACATAAGAAAAATGATATACGTGGCCTTTTTCCTGATAACCGCGTACATACACGGATATTCCCTCTATAGTCACGTACATCGGGATGTGTACATAATCCAAAATCCTTTGGAGCATTCCCTGACTTGGATCTGACTCATATGACTCCCATCCTTCCATATGCCTTGAGATCACACGGATTCGACCTTTCAGTATCCATTTGAAAAGCTATATAAGGAACCCATTGAGACATTGAAAGCATAAGAGAGAATTGAGATTAACGAAACTATAGTCCATTGTTGCCAGAACTTATGCTTGAGTTTGCATCCCTTTGTCCCTTGGAGCACTGTTGTGTTCTTCCCAAGCTTTCCTTTTGCTAGTAAGCTTGCTATCGAAGTGATGGAGGATTGAGGTGGTGGAGGCCCAAGTGGGGGATTCAGTTTCTCTGGTTCGCAGACGTGCCGTCAGAGGTTTTCACTTGTAATCTCTGATTCATATTAATATAAATATATTTTCATGTCCAGTAATGTGTATTTGAATGAATATTGTATCAATTGGAATATGTCAAATCCTTATACATTATTGATTATATATGCTAGAATAGATCTAACACCATGAAATATAGTATGCTTATATTGTTTACTTGTTGTTGAGGACGTGCTATAACAATTCAAGCTGAAGATTGGAAAGCTCAACGGGGATCTACTTCAACTGTCTGGAATAAGGTACGAGGTTCGATCCTTTAGTGTTAGATGTTTTTATTTCTATTGCATATTGGGAAAGATTGATTTCTGGAGTCTAGCTGTCTATTGTGGTACCCCAAGCCATAGGAATTTCTCTCCGTAACAGTGGCATTTGTTATTTTGTGAGTCTAGTGGACTTTTTGGTTCAATAGTCTCTCCAAGTTGGTGTTTTCCAAGTCTTCTTCTTGTTTGGTTTAAATGGGTTATTTTGGGTCCTGTATACTTCATTTTACTTATTATATGTTATGATTATTCAGACTTGCTCAAAAAATTTGCATTTAGTTGCATTGTAGTTTTTTTAAAATTTGGAAAAAGTGAAAAAAAATCTTATACTTTTTGCATTTAGTTGCACTTAGTCGTTTTATTTTCAGTATTTTTTCAAATAAAATTTCAAAAATTATAAAAAGAAGTCTTAGTTTTCTAGCACTTAGTTTCAATTTCGTTATCTTACATTTACAAAAAAGAAAAGAAATTTTGTTTAATTAGTTGCAATTTGCTTTGGAATTTGCTTTATTCATCAATTTACTTTTTCTTATCGATTCTATAACATCATAGTGTTTAACGCCACTTACCTTTTGACTAAGAACAACCCTTAAAATGAATGATTAATTTAAAAATTATTAGTAAGTTTTATTTTATAGGCTCATGCACCAACTAACTTAGGATAGACTTGTGGAATAGGGGTTTAACTCTCCACAAGTATTTAAATTCAGATGTAGTTCACCAATCTTTAAGTAAGGCCTCTTCTATGTTGATTGTATCTTGGAAGATCCTCTCAAATGGGAGTTAAGCACAAGGCCGTGTGGAGGCTTGGAATGAGGGGATAACCCTTTGATTCCTTGTCAAAGTGTAGACCAAGGTTTTTGTGCATCTGGGGATTCTGTTCTAGACAAGGTTTTGGGATTTGCTACCTTTACCATGCTTACAAAATAGTCTTATGACTGTCCCCCCATACTATCAGTATAGTTGCGGTAGCCTTTAGTCTTTTTTCACATCTAGGGTTTTGTACACAGGTACACCAGGAGGCTATTTCTGGTTGACCTTGGACAGGCTTGGAAGGTTAGAAAGTGTGGGAGGGTGGTGGGTGATTCCCCCACTTATGCCTAAGAACATTTTCAAGGATGCCAAGTAACTATCTATCATCTTTCTTCAGGAAATCATATCTTATACCTATTGTGTTTGTTGTGGCTTTATGAAATTTTGTAGTGATTTCTCTGTGGTTTGTTTTTGTTTAGCTAACCTTAGGGTGTGAAGAGTCAAATTTTTAATCATGGAGAACCAACCTCTGAGAAGGTTAAGATGGTTGCAAAACGTTCCTTCGTTTACTACAGTGGAGCCTCCACTTCCCCTCAAAGGCGGAGATTAGACACAGATGATTGTTTTGAACCGGTGTGAACTAGTGAAGTTCTAGGAAAACTAGAAATTAGGACAAACCAAGTTTATACAACCACAGTAGAGATAGAATACTTGCAGGTTGACAATTTTGCAAGAAATTTTAATTCATCTCTTACTGACCTAAACGATCATGTAATCATCTAGGTTCATCCTTTCAATTCACCTGTGTTTGGTGTTCCTATGAGAAGACTAATGTATAGTGCAGGAGAAAGTACTTTTACCCCCACTTTAGCTATTCTAGCTTAATGAGTGACACATCCCCCAGTTGGTACCCTTAGAAAAAGTATACCTGCTACTCCTTTGACTCCATCTAATCGGGTGGTTCAACTACTAGCTTCCACAAATGTGTCAAGCACTTCTTATGGGGTGGTCACTGGGATTCCTAGTGTACCTTTTGCTTCACCTTCTTTTTCACACACTGCTCAGAGTGGTCCGGTTGGATCCTCTTCATTTGTCTAGGGTTTTCCTTGGAATGGGGGGCACATTCCCCCATCCACTCCATATGTAGGCCCCACACCTGCATATGCAGGGGTGCAATTTGGAAACACTAACACTTATGTTCAAGTTTTTCAAACATCAGTTTCGGCTTCTTTCACGAGCTCTCCTTTCTCTCTTTCTATCAAAGGGATACCAGCTCCTGTTTTCCAAACTCTAGTTTGAACTGGAGCATATCAAACTACATACACTACACCACATATGAAAAATCCACTAGCTTATGGGTGGAATCCTTTCCAAAGTGGTATGACTACCTCACAACTGGTAGCTGGGCTAAACCTCTCCTTTACTTTCGAGAATCAGGGGGCAAGTCCTTCTACTTCCCAATCTTGTACTTTTCATGCTCTAGTTAGACCCAAACTTCCTTTCCCAGAAAATTTGAACTTTCCAGGCCTGTCCAAGTTAATGAATGACCTGGTGAAACATGATGCCACCTGGCCTCCTATCCCTACCAAATTACCCTGGAATATTCCAAAATTTGAAGGAAAAGTTGGTGAAGACCCAGGGGCTCATATCAACACCTTTCACTTCTGGTGCTCTTCCAACTCACTGAATGATGACACCATTTGGTTGATATTGTTCCAAATAACTCTGACTAGTGCTGCATCAAAGTGGTGCATTGAGCTTCCCTCTACTACGTTTGATAGTTTTGGGACTTAGCTAATGTGTTCCTTAATATTTTCCAACTTCTTGTTTGATATGATGCCGGCACAAACTTATTTTCCACCTTTTGGCTAGTTAAAGCCACTCATATTTTGGATCATATCCAATAGTGGCGAAGACGAAAAAGGCTTATTAAGGCCACTATCCCTCCTAAGTTTTTGTTAGAATTGTTCCTGAAGTCATTATTTCCGTATATATCTAAGGATTTATCCACTTCGTGAGTAACTAATGAGGAAGAGGCTATCCTCAAGGCCTAACAATTAGATTGGATATATTCTCAGTCTAGGATTCTATATGAAATCATCCCTGATGCACCGAGGCCAACACACAGTGTTGAGAAACCTAAGCTTGGACCACATGCCGAGGGTGTGGTTGGTTCGTTTAAATATCTCACTATGGAATCTTTGGAGAAAAAAATCCATGAGTTTTCCATTAAACAATCTACAGTGGAGGTAGCAAAGGCTGCCCCCTCACCTCGAAATGCAAACATTTTTTCTCAATCCTCCCAAAAGGGCAATCAGCAACCCGATGGGAAAAATAAAAAGGGGAAGAAAAGTGATGGAAAACCAAAACAATCCCAAACCCACAAACAATGCTGATGGGGGGGGGGGGGGGGAAGAAGGTGAAATTTCCATGTAAGTTGTGCCAGGAAGATCACCTGACCCATCAATTCCCTCTTATAGATCAAGCTCAGAAGTTATTGAAAAATCAACAACCGACTGTTCTAAAGGATCCTTTTCTCTGAGGACAGAATACAATTTTAGCTTCTAATGTAGCAGGGGGCACTACTAATTCCCCTAACCAAAAATATATCAACATGGTTCGATCCTAGACCCTACTCTAGACTAAAAACAAGAACTATGAGACATAGGCTCCTAAGAAGGGAAATTTTACAGGTGAGACTTCTAACCCTGTCGTAATTGGAAAACCTATTGAAACTATGCCGAAGATACCAAAAGGTGTCTTCAAGAAAGCATTGCACAATCCTAATGCTAGGGCTGCAGCCAATTATTCTATAGTTGAAGATTTATCCCAAAATCCTTGTGTGATGTCAGCTTTGGAGGTGCTACAGAGTTGTCCCACCCAGTGAGATGCGCTCTTAGCAAGAATAGGTAGTATGGATTCATTGAGCCTCATGGTGAAGTTTAACTTTTTTGGTGTCAAAATTTGCCTACCATATCATGTGGCCTTATCGATAAATGTCATCCATGGCAGAAAAACAATTGGAAGGGAAGTTGTCGACAAGGGTGCTTCAACATGTGTCATGTCCTTGTCTTGCTAGAAGGCTCTTGGATCTCTAGAGCTAGTTCCATCGAACACCTTACTTACTACATTTGACAGAAGGTCATTTCGTTCACATGGTATCCTACCAGCTTTCGTGATAAAGTTGGTAGGGAAGGAAGTGTATGTTGAAGTAGAGGTAATAGATGCGTTGTTGTATTATAACTTTCTCTTGGGGATAAGTTGGATGTATGCCATGTCTGCTATTGCATCATCCATTATTCGGGTAGTAGTGTTTCCACATGAAGGGAAGTTGGTTACAGTATACCAAATCAGTTTCACTCGGAAGGTCCACATGGAAACTAATGAGTTTGTCATGCCATTGGTTTATCAGGTCAAACCTATTTCAGAGAGATTAGGGGCTGGAATGTATGTATGCACATTTGATATCCCAGCCTCGATTAACTATTTAGGTTCTACTAGTGTAGGGAAGTCTATTGCAATGGTTGGTGATAGAATGAACCCTTAGTCCCTTTCTTAGGTCATGAACCTGAAGTGCCCTTATCAGTAGTGGAAGTATCCTTTCAAGCTATCATTAACACCACCGTTGATCCTATTCCGATTCCTACTACAGTCTCAGAGGAGCCAAAAGAAGCTTATCTTCCTTCTTGGGAAGAAAATCTTTGCATGTTGATTGCTTAGATATGGTTTTCCAATCTGACAAAGCCATTTTGGAAGCTATGTGTAGATATGTTAAGATCTATGAAGATATTTATCATAGGTCCTACTTCCTTCCATAGTTAAGAAGGATTGAAAATCAAGAGTTTCATGTGAGACTAGCAGGTGATGTTGATATACCAATCAATCCCTTACCAAGGGAGGGCATATTTTCTGAGGGGAATATGGAAAATATTTTCTTTACTATTCCTATCAACATATTTGCAAATCCCAACATTGTGGAAAATGTATATATTGGTGCAAACTGGTCTCCAGAGGATATTTCTATCTATACAGCCTTATTTAAGGAATTATGTGACATGTTTTCTTGGTCATATGAGGAGATTCTAGGCATATATCCATCAATAGTCGAACAAGAAATCCAAACTTATCCTGATGCCAAACCAATTCGACAAAAAATTAGACCTATCAATCCACGTAAAGCGATATCCGTTAAGGATGAAGTTGAAAAACTGCTGAAAGATGGTTTTATTTACCCGATAGCTTTGACGGAATGTGTCTCCAACCCTGTTCCTATTGATAAAAATTAAGGGATGATACATGTCTATACTGACTTTCATGATTTAAACAAAGCCTATCGAAAGGATAACTACCCCACATCAATCTTAGATAAAATCATTGATGCTTGTGCGGGGAGTGAATTTTTTTCTTTTATTGATGGTTTCTCTGGGTATAATCAAATTCAAATAAAGCCAGAAGACCAACATAAAATGACTTTCATTTGTCCTTGGGGTAAATTTACGTACAAGAAAATTCCTTTTGGATTGAAAAATGCAAGGGCTACCTTTCATCAGGCAATGAATTTTTACTTACATGACATTAATTCTATTGTCGAAACCTACCTCGATGATCTGTCAGCACATTCTTGTAAGAGGATCGATCACCCAGATCACTTGCACTTAATATTTGAATGATGCAGACATTATAAAATTCACTTGAATCCCCACAAGTGTGTTTTCTTTGTCGATTCAGGTAGGCTTCTCAGGTTCATTATTTCTAACCAAGGTATTCAGGTGGATCCTTTGAAAGTTGAGGCCATTGTAAATCTGCCTCCTCGTTCGATCAGGAAAATTCATAGCCTGCAAGGGAAGTCTAACTTTATTCGATGTTTTATCGTGAATTATGCCAAGATAACTAAAGTTTTCATGTGCCTATTGAAATAAGACACCCCATTTGTATGGGATGAGGCCGCACAACTTGTGTTCGAGGCATTAAAAAAAGCTTTGTTGTCGGCGCCTTTATTGTGCCTGCCATATTAATCTCATGATTGTATATTGTATATGGCTACATCCGAGTTTACCATTAGGGTAGTTCTAGTCCAAGAGGATGATAAGCTCTAAGATCATGTTGTCTACTATCTTAGTCGTGCTTTAGCTGGCACTAAAATTAGGTACTCCCACATTGAAAAGTTGGCCTTAGAAGCTATGTATGTTGTTCAGAGGTTATGTCACTATATTTTACTGAGGACTACATTAGTAGTGGCAGATGTTGATCCTTTCCAATATGTCTTGTCTCGATGCATATTTGGAGGAAAATTTAACAAATGGATAGTCATTCTCAAGGAGTTTGTCTTGGATTTTCAATCCGCCAAATCAAAAAAATCCTTACTTTTTGCAGAGCTCATTGCAGAATTTCCAGTTGAAGAAGATATAGCAATTGAAGAAGATTCATTCCCAGATGAGCACATTTTCTTGATTTCCACCTTTGACCCGTGGTATGGGGATATACTTATCTATATAGAGACTCTGAAGTGTCATACAATCTTTTCATAGGAAGAGCGATGCAATTTACATACACATGTAAAAAACAACCTCATCATCAGAGATACTTTAGATAGAAGAGGGGTAGAATCTGTTTTGCATCAGTTCCTCACCCATGAAGAGGCTAATATTGTCTTAAATGATGCCCATAGTGGAGCATGTGGGGGTCATTTATCTGTATTAGCAACAACCCTAAATATTTTACATGCCGATTATTTCTGTCCCATGATCTTCAAAGATTGTGTGGAAGCCATGATGCATTGTCATCCTTGTCAGCTTTACACCAGAAATATGCAGTCACATCCTGCTCCGTTATTTCCCGTCATCACAGTGGGCCCTTTCACCAAATGGGGAATATATTACATAACATGCAAACTAGTTTCTACTTTGGGGCACAAACATATCATTGTCTCTGTAGATTACTTCACGAAGTGACTAGAGGCAATGCCCACCTATAAGGTTGACGGGAAAATTGCAACTTTTTTTGTTTTTAACCAGATTATCGTACATTTCGATATTCCTAAAGAGATTATCACTAACCATGGTAGTCACTTCCAAAACAACATGATAATTGAGATGGTTACTATGATATGGTTTAAACAAGAACATTCTTATTCTTTCTACCCACAGGAGTATGGTCAAGTCAAGGAAGTCAGTAAGACCTTGAAGACTATTCTTAAGCGTACTATTAATGTAGCCTAGTCAAATTGGCACATCATGTTGTATCCTGCACTTTAGGCTTATCAAACCAATGTGAAAACTACTAGGGGTTTCTCACATTTCCAAATTGTTCATGGAGTGGAAGCAATAACCCTGGTTGAACGCAAAATCCCATTTTTAAAAATTGCCATTCATTTGTTACCTAACACAAATGAGCTGGAATAACATTTGCTACACTTAGAAAATTTAGATGAGTTGCGTAGAGCTGCGCTAACTGCAAACAAGGCTCACAAAAATAGGGCATTAGAGGAAATTTCAACTCAAAATGGGCCTCCAAAGGAAAATTAATAAAATAATAGTTAAAATAATAAAATATAATTTATTAATTTTGGAGGAAGAAAAGAAAAAACTACTTCTTTTGTTCGTATTTTCGACATATCTCCCTGTGTGTTTACTCAAATTTCAACCGGGAGAGCTCGTTGGATGTGGAATTAAATTTCGCATCCAATGAGTACCCACTTGCAATACTTTTGATGGGCCCCGCTACCCCAAAAACAAGAAATGCCTGAAAAAATGTGATCATGACATCATCATCACTTTTTTTCAAGTATTTCTTGTTTTTGGGGTAGCGGGGCCCATCAAAAGTATGATGAGTGGGTACTCATTGGATGCAGAATTTAATTCCACATCCAACAAACTCTCCTGATTGAAATTTGAGTAAAAACACAGGGAGATATGTCAAAAATACGAACAAAAAAAGTAGTTTTTTTATGATACCTATCCCCAAATTTATATTAAAAAATTGTTTAAGAGGTGCTCTCTTTTTGAATTTTAAAGCATTTTTATTGTCTACTCCATGATGACATGGAATTTGTATTATTTTTGGAAGGCCTATTTTAAATTGAAATTTCCTCTAATGTGAAAAACTAGTATGATAAATCAGTAAAACCTAGGATTTTTTATGAAGGGGAGCTTGTCTTGCTCTGGGACCGGGACAAAGAACCCCTAGGGGTAGGAAAATTCAGGTCTATGTGGTTAGGACCCTATTTTGTGTTGGAATTATTAAAGAAAGGGGCATATGAATTAATTGATTTCGAGGGGAATAAGCTGCCCGAGCCTAGAAATGGGCTCTACCTGAAGAAGTACTATGCCTAGGCTTAGCACTTTTTCTTGTATTTTTATTGTAGGTAAATTTATGTACAATATCTATCTAGATTTTGTTCTTATATCATTTGTTCATTTTTATAGATGTCTTTCAAGTGGTTCATAGGCTTTTTATATGACGTTAGTCATCACACTTGCAACCTGGATTCAACTGCATGGGTTATTTACTCACACTCATGACAACTAGTTGCCTCTGGAGGTGCTTGCCTCGGTCTTGATACCAATAATGTGGCTGAATACAGGGTCGTCATTGATATTTTATGGGATTCTTTGTCACATGGTATCACCTATCCAGAAGTCAGACTTGACTCTCAATTGGTGGTTTCCCGGCTCAATCAAGCTTATTAGGTGTGAAACCCTATTTTATTACATTAGTTATTGCAAGTTAGGTTATTGGAAAGAAATTTCAATTTTATTACATTCAATCACATTCCAAGAAATACAAATTCATTAACTGATGCATATGCGAATTATATCTTAGATTGGCATTTGATACACATTCCATAAAATATACAACAGATACATCACAAAAACACATGTAAATAAATTGGATATATGTATATAAATATCTTTCCATATAGATAGGTCGAGTTCTTTATCCTCATATTTAGTCATAACTGTATAGATATACAAAAATGTACAAAAAATGGATCGTCATCCATAAAATGCTCCTAAGACCTAATATTGACCACCCTGGTCACCTTGGTCATCCTGGTCATCCTGTTCTCGAGCATCTTCAACTTCTTCAACTGATGTAGCCTCTACGGCCTCTATGTAAACAAGCATTGCCCTAGATACCCTCCTCATAAGGCATATCCGGGTAGGTGGTATAGCAGGGATTTCTCCCTTACTACAGGGCAGGAATGGCTACCTTCCATCTATAGGACGGAAGGGTAGGGTTCCTAGTGATGGATGCAAGAAAAACAAAATAGAATATAAAACAAAATGAAATCAAACCCCTCTACAAACAAGGTTATGGGTTTAGCTCCAATACCCTACATACAACTTATTAGAAAACCTGCAAACAAACAATGGAGACCTGTAAGAACATGTTAGGCCATAAACCTCCAAGCAAAGATAAGTTAGAAAAAACTAAAACAAACAATATAAAATAGACATTATACCTTCAATGGGTGGAAATGGGCCACCATGCCCTAGCTTGGAGAAGCACCTCTCTTGAGAATGGGGGAGATATGGCTCAATGGGAGGATGGATGAGAGGGAGGGTGAATGGCTTGAGAGGAAAAATGGTCTCAAGTCACTCACTCAGGCAGCATAACAATATGCAAGGAAGGAATGTTTTGAGAGTGACCCCCACCCCTCTATTTATACTTTTCCTCAATACTTTTAGGGTTTTAAGCCCTTGGTTGGGGCTTTTAGCCCCTTTTTCTTAATATTTAGCTATTTTGGGGGTCTTCAGCTCCTTTTAGGGGTTTTAGCCCCCTTTTGGAGGCTTTAGCCCCTATGAGAGCTATTTTGGCTCTTTTTAGGGGTTTTAAAACCTTTCTCATGTTTTTAAGCCTTCTTGAGGGTGTGGGGGTCAAATGAGGTCAAATGAGGGTCATGCATGGGTGTCCTTGGGTGGTGTAGGACATGTAGAGCTGAGTTAGGGATTTTTTGGGTTAATAGATTTCCCCCTAATGTGTGAGGGCAGGAGCTCATCATATGGATGATGCATATCATAGGATTTTCTGTAGAGAGGTGGTGCTTCCTGGGCTGGGGCATGGTGGCTTTTGGTTTTTGTATTAATATGGTTCCCATTAATGGGTGAGATAAAAATAATGTGTGACATGTATATGGATGAGGTGGGAATCCCCATGCTCATTAAAATGTCAAAATAATAATGCGATATATGCTCCATAATACAAGAGTCAATCATATACAACTGATGATACATAGTGGTTTCCTCAATGAGAGGAATAATACAATACTGATCTGAAGAACTGCTACATTGGACCCATGGAATTCTCATGGAATGCTATATCTTCATGAATGATGGCCTACTGTATCTAGAATAGTACATAGCTATATGGACTCATTAATGGAGAGTCAGAGTCTCTGTGTTACAAATATGCTGCATCAATCATAAATCTATATAGAAGCACTGCTGGGGTTTCTGAATATTGTCTCCAATGCAACCAATAAATCACAAGCGACATGAACCTATTGGGGTCCCTCAAATACACTCATCCATGTGTTAGAGTCAAGTGACATCCGGGGTCTTCGACCAAATACTGCACAAACCAATACCCTATATGAATCTCAACGGTGTGATGATGTACCTAGAGTCAAGCACGTGATAAACAACCATCTCGAGAGGCACTAAGGACTCCTCTCAAGTGGTCCAAGGAACTCATCAATGAGGTTAATGAAACAAAGATATAGGGACCTCTGGGTCTATCCTCTAGAATATGTCTATTGTCATCGACAGAGGGAGACCTACCCCTAGTCAACACAATGGTGTTTCCTTAACCAGAAGCGTGAGGGAGATAACCAAAAGATGTGAGACAATATAAGGTGTTGGGATCTACGGGAAGACCAGGGTTTCCTTTAATGTACCAACAAAATCCCTATCTCACTGGCCCTTTCGACGATAGACCACAGAATGGTCTGAAGTCTCACCTGAAGTGATCTTAGATGGGTTGGATGAGGACTCAAGTGTCCTCAGTCAGGTTCTATAGCATCTTGTGCTTCACGCGACTCTTCTTAGTCAGGATCTCTTCTTAGCATTCTGACCTTTCTTGCTCACTGGGCCTGGGAGGGAGTGATCTCTTATCACATCGCCAATGCTAGCGTGATGAACAAACTATCTCCTCTGCTTGGCTCTTAACCTGCGATATCTCACACCACGGTTCTTCCGACAGTGCGATATCACCTTTCTATACTATGATATCCTTTACAATAGGGCTTCAATATGACTCTCACGGTCCAAAGGCTTCTTCTCTTGGTATAATAGTTAAGCTAAATAGCCTCACTTAGACTCCTACAGTATAATATGCTTAACATCAACTATGCTCAACTTGCTGAACTAATATGCAGAAATCACTTAACACTGTAACTGCAACTATCGCGCATCAAGTACTGAGAACTCGTATACAAAAAACTTAACAGATTCCACTCATAGTTAATCTTCCACGCTACTATAACTAAAGATAGCATACATTTACTCATTCATTAACTAGTAGTAAATTTCATGTAATGAATAACAGATAATAGATAAATAAAGCACAATCACATGAATAGTCGCACAACACACTGATTTTACGTGGTTCACCTCCAGGGGGGAAGCTACATCCATGGGAACAGGTTTTTATATTATATCTTGAGAGAGTAAACACAATTACACTGCAACCTTATATGCAGCTTGAGATCTTCTAGGAAACTCTGCGCACACTGCCGGGAGCCCTTCTCTCTTAGATCTCTTCTCTTATATTTCCTTCTCTTACAATATACTCTTCTTCTCTCTCTCTCTCTCTCTCTCAATCCCTATGGATTTTTCAATCCCTGCGGATTGTTACATACATGCTCAAGGAGTCGGCTACTGGTTACAGTAAGATAATACAGATGGAATTACAGAACTAGAGCTCGATTCTTACAATACTAAGACACTAGAGACACTTAGCTAGCTAAATGAATCAGAAGGCTAACTATCTAACTGTCTAAAAATCTACCCAATTGTCTAACCTTTTACAATACAAAATACATCCTTATATAGGTGGCTCGAAGGTCTTGCCATTACAAAACTGTGGTCCTGTCCCAACAGTAACCCCAAAAACCCTAACTGCAAAAGTTGGCCTATCTGTACTTGAATTGCTGCTTTCTGTCACACCACAGCTTTCTGTAGTCTTCCATGCTTCCCAGTGCTGATCGTGGGTATGGGCACTGCTTCCTCAGTTGCTCCGCTTCTGTCCTTCATCTTTAATGCCTCAACCCGTTGCTCCTTTTCCTTTATGAGGGTAGCTGAGCCCTCTTGTCTTCACCGCTGCCTTAAGTGTAGTGGTTGAGCTCTCTCTTCTTGGCCGCTCATGTACTGTTCTTCTTTGACTTCCCTGTCCTAATGTAGTAACTTTTCCTGTAGCTGCGGAACCCTGCTCCAACAGTCCCCTAACACTTACTTGTGGCTCATCCCTGAGCCACTAACAGCTAGCTTCTCCTGCTATAGCTTCTCCTTGGTTTCCTGCGAAGTCCTTGTGAATCTCATTCGAAGTCCTGCGACTTCGTTGTTCATAGCTTTGACAGACTCTTGTGCTGTTTCAAGAATATCTTGACTAATGCTGGAGTCTTCTGTATCATCAATTTCACTCTTGCTTGTAGTGAACTCCTTGACCTTCTGTTCAACCGCATCGATTAGCTCTGCAATCTGTTCCTGATATGGTTGAAATAGGTTATTGAATTGTATCTCTTTTGCTCTTAACCGCTGCACTTCTTGTTGCAAGCGGTTCATCTCCGTCGTCTTCTTCATCTTTTCCAGAGCTCCTAAGCTCTTGACTTCTTCCTTCATTGATGTCGTGGCCTTCTCTATGTTCTGGATGCTCTGCTGCAATTCCATTCTATCTGGGAGCTCATCTAGCTCTAACCATGTCTTCGTCGCATCGGCTAGTAATGAATCTGCATCATCTATGCGACTCTTCATCTATGTTGAATCAAGTCTAAAGGCCTCTACCCTTGCTTCCTTGTCTACCTGTGGGGTTCCTAGTGCTCGAGCCTCAAGCTCAGCAATATGTGCTTTGTGGTCTTCCTCCATCTTAATCATTGTCTCTTCCAGAGCCTTTGCTCTGTCTGCAACTCTTCTTACCTTCTATGTTATAGGTAAGGCAAACTCAATGTTACACTGGGGTAACTCCAATGCGATGCTCTGCAAGGTCTGCCTAAGATCCTGTTCTCTTTCTTCATATGTTCTTATCTCATTCACCTTTGTCTGAAGGGATACGGTGAGTTCTGCATTCTTCTGTTTTAGCTGGGTGTTCTATTTAGAAGTCGCAAGCTCTCTATCCCTGAGCTCTACGGCTAGCTGCTGCTGGATCATTTGTAATTGATCAACGAGGAACTCTGCGAGATTAACCTTGACAGGTTGTCTAATCTATATATGTACATCAATCATTGAATCAGGGAATCAGATGCTCCCTGAAGGTATCAACACTGTATCGATGCGATCCTTTACAAGGATTTCCTCACAAAAAATCGATTGTTTTGATCTTTGTCCTGCTATCGCCTTGACTGGTTGAGTCTACTCTAGGGAAGTCTTCTCAGTGAATACTCTCATCTCTAGAAGCTGCTTTTCTACCATGCTTTGCAGCTTATCTTGTGATGTCTGCATTGCCTGAAATGAGTCCTTCATTTCATCCTTCAATCTTGTTGTGATTTGCTCATAGTCATCATCTGTTAGTGTGGTCTCTAAAGCTGGTTTTGAGGCTTTTTATTTTTTTCTCTTTGGTGCGTCGAGTGGCACCTCTTCTACATCTTTCCTGTTTTGTGTCGATGATGGTGGTTCTACTGTATCTTCCATCTGGGATCCCTCCTTATCTTTTCCTTTATCCACTAGGTTTTTCTGTGCAGTACCTGTTGGTAGTGCTGTGGCATATTCTAATGCTTTCTTCCACTCATCATCAAATTATTTGATGACATCTTCGACATCCTGTGCTGTCATCCTGAACGATCCATTTTCCCATTTATCCATTTTAGACCCTTTTGGCCTTAGATAGATTTTATGGCTGTCCACCATAAAATCAAGCCGATTATCATATATGTCAACAGTCTCTGTAGTGATTCATGGTGTCTCCTGGATGAATCTCTTCAATAGTTTATAGTATTCATAGAATACTATCATATTGTCCTTTTTCTTGGCTGGTTTGTTGCTCTCCCATAAGTTTGCATAGCGCATGCCTCTGCAGTCGCCGCTTCGTAGCTTTATAAACTGGGTATGGGGTGGTTCTTTCCATCCGACGAATGCACATAATATGAGCAACCATGAGAAATGGAAGGGGTGGTTTGCTTCATCTTGTGCTATCAAACAATCTTGAAGAAAAATATTTAGTAAAAATAAACACCAATTAAATTGTTCACCTTCTGCAACTTGTATGGCAAGGTGAATTACTAATCCTATGACTTCCTTTGGCCGAAATTTCGTTAACAGTCTTCCTGTGACCAGACCGGCTATGAATCTGAGTGTATCGTCTGCTATTGCTGTGAGGTCATAATCCCAGCCTCCTCTCTACAGCTTATACTTGGTAACTAGGGCTGCCGATAGCTTGGAATCTTTGGTTTTTCTGATATATGTGTCTTAGGTTCCTTACCAGTCTTAGACAGCCCGGTGATGCGGTGTATTAGGTCGACGTTCAGATTGACCTTGTTACCTAGCCAAAGGTAACCTCCATGTACACAAGAAAGTAGCACGCGCACCACGACATTAACCTCTGCACCTCATTCAAAATGTGGTATTCTCAACAAATTGAGCAAGCCTGAGCGCTCAAGAATATGGACATCTTCCATAGGAACAAATTCATTTGCACCGGTCCTCGGGTTCCTCTGAACCGTAAGATACTAATATGGGTGAAACTGAGGATATGTCTTACTGTCTCCAAGGTTATAGTCTATAAATTTAAGATTAGGGGCATATCCTAATAGATCTCCATCTTCCTTTACACGAGAATCAATCGATGGTATGGGAACAGGAAACTTAGCACCCTTGGGAATGTTTACCTCTGGTGTGTCTTCAACTCGTGGCACGATGTATTTTGTTGCCATATGAACTTCTTCCTCCTACTCCGTGTTGTATTCTTCTACAATCTGGGCTTGACTCCTCATCCTTGGCGGCTGTCTGACCTATGATGTACCTAATTTCACAACCCTGGGTAGTGTTGTCATAGCAGACCTGAGGCCACCACGCTGGAATATTTGCACAATGTCCTCTAAAGGCTCCGTCTTGGACATATACCACTCAGTGCAATACTCTGGACTGGCAATGGTTGCGAACTTGGGGAAAACTAGCACTCTGTAACTGGGTTATCTCTTCACAGGGAAAACTCTTCAAATTGCTCTGTAACTGTCAGAAATCACAAAAATAACCCTTTTGTCTAAATGATCTTCGAATTTATAATGAAGGTGATAATCTCTGCAGTAATGGTCATCTAGGTTGGAAAAATCAGTGGTATTAATTGCATGGACAAGACAATACCCATCATTTTGATCCTCATTGATTGCTGAAATACGATCAAATTTCCCTCGAAACTTGTGTGTAGGCTCCGGTCTCGTCGAAGATTTAGCAAATCTGGAAAAATCATTATACTGCTGCCAAATCATATACCGGTCATTTTGTCATTAACTGCTTGTCAGAAGGTGAAGTGACTGGCCCTCTGTCTCTTTTCAAAATGGTCTATGTGGCACGGGGAACATCGCATTGCTATGATTTCACACTGCATCGTCTCGAACCAAAGTGTCATCATGAACTCCGCAAGCGTCCTATGACTTGCGCAACATAACTTTTCTGATGCGATCCCTCATACTTGGGTTTTTTTTTTGACTGTGTAGACTCATTCCTGGTGCGATGCCTCCTTTCAACTACACTGGACATCTACACTGCAAAGCTATCTGAATTAGGGCTGGGAGGTGGAGTGGATATCACTATAAATCTTGATCCTACTACCATTAATCAACGTAGGAAGAAGCTCCTTGTTCAGTTTGCTGAGCTGAACAACGCCTCCTTCTGTAACATACGGTATCTGATATGGCCCCAAGCAATGCATTTTGAACTTCACTGGAAACTTAACAAACTTACTGTCATACAGGAGCACTAGGTCTCCTATCTGAAAACTCTTGCTCTTGATGTGTCTGTCATGCCAAGATTTTTCTCATGCCTTCTGCACTTTTTGATGGAATCCTGCAATGAATCTGTCTTCCTCTAAGGCAAGCAGTTATGCTAGTCTTTCATTCATCGTATCTGTATCAGCTATCTCAGTAATTTGAGCAACTCTTAAAATGGGAATAATATATTCCATAGGCATAATAGCCTCTTGTCCATACACCAAGCTGAAAGGTGTGTGTCGTGTAAGTTTCTTGCATGTAGTCCTATAAGCCCATAATACAGCATTAAACCTAAGGTCCCAATCATTTCTTTGGCTGTTACAGATCTTAATAAGGGAATTTTCTAGAATCTTGTTAAAAGCCTCCACCGTACCATTAGCTTCAGGATGGTAGGGAGTGCTCTTATGGTGCTGGATCTGGAATTCCTCCATTAAGGCCTCAATAGTGCAGTTCAAAAAATGTGTTCCTTGATCACCCATCAAAATTACTAGACATCCAAATCTACTAATGATGTTTTCAAAAATGAACTGTACAGCTGTAGCAGCATCACAATTCCTTACTGCTTTAGCCTCTTCCCACCTGGTGAGGTATTCTGTTCCTGTGATGATGTATCTCGCACCAGTTCGTTTCCCTGGTGGGTTGATAGGACCCACAAATTCTATATCCCATTTGTCAAATGCCTGCAGCGTAATCTGTGGTCGTAGTGGCATTTCATCTCTCTGCGAAGGTTTTCCTACCCTCTGGTAGATATCGCAACATATGAAAAATTCCTTCGTGTCTTTGTGGAAAGTAGGACACCATAACCCTACTATCAGGATTTTTTGAGCAGTCAGCTTTCCTATAAAATGACCTCCTGCGGTACCTGATTGTGCTTCTCTGATAATGGCCTCTTTCTCATGCGGCATCACGCATCTGCGCAGGACTTCATCTGGACCTAACTTATATAGATGTCCTGTGATCAAAGTGAATTCTGCTGCTTTCACAACTAATTGTTTCTTTTGCTGCTTAGTGAAGTCAACGGGTGCCCACCCTATAGTGAGAAAGTGGATAATGTCTGCGTAATACTCATCTGCAATCTGGATGGAGAACAATTGCACATCTAGGAATTTATCCTCTAAATTACTTGGTTCTTCTCTTGAATCTATTCACGATAAATGATCAGGTCCGGCATTTAATCTTCCTGGTTTTACAATGATTTCAACATCATACTCATGAAATAGAAGTAACCATCTACAGATCCTTCCCCCTAACACTGGCTTATTGACCAAGTACTTTAAAGCGGAATGGTCAGTGAACATCTTGAATGGGGCACCCAACAGGTAGTGCCTAAACTTCTATAGAGCTTACACCATGGCTAATCCTTCTCGTTCTATAGTGGTATAGTTCTTTTTTGCTGTAGATAGCTTTCTGCTGGAGTACGCGATCGGATGATCGATACCCCCTTCTCCTGGCTGCGTTAAGAGAATGCCCAGTGCGATGCAAGATGCATCCACATGAACATGAAATGGCTTGTTCCAATCTGGGAATACTAAGATGGGTGTTGTAACCATATTCTCTTTAAGTGTGTCTAAGCTTTGCTGGAATTCCTCATTCCATAGGAATTTCACGTCTTTCTTTAACAACTTTTCCATAGGTGTTGTGATCTTTGCATAACCCTTGATGAATTGTCTATAGTACTCGGTATGACCAAGTACTATCCTCAACTGCTTGACTGAGTTGGGTGCTAGGAGATGTACAATGATGGCAATCTTTGCGAGATCTACCATCAAGCCTTGTCTGCAAACAATGTGACCCAACAAAATACCAAATGGTGCACATAATATACATTTCTTCAAGTTAAGAGAAATCTGATATTGCCTACATTTCTCTAACATGAGCCTTAGATCTCCTATATGCTTGTCAATTAATCCAAATACAGTCCAATCATCAAAATAGACTTCTAAGAATTTATGGATGTATTCCTTGAATACAACAACTACTACTCTAGAAAATATAGTTGGTGCATTTTTAAGACCAAAGGGCATTACCGTATATTGGAATGAGCCCCATTCTGTCACAAAGGTGGTCTTATTTCGATCCTCTGGATGGATTCTAATCTAGTGATAGCCTGAAAAGCCATCAGTGAAGGAGTAGACCTCCTGTCCTCCCACATTGTCTAAAACCTCATCAGTAAACGGTGTCGGAAATGGATCATGAAGTGATGCATCGTTGAGTTTGCTCAAATCGACACAAATCCTGATTTCTCCTTTAGTTCTCTTTTCTTGCACAACCATGGGACTAACCCATTCGCTTTCTTCTATTGGCTCAATGATGCCTACTACTAGCATCTTATCGATCTCATCCTTAACTTTTTGTTTATAGCGAGGATTCAATCTATATGGACGCTGCTTAACTGGCCTAGCATCCTCTTTCAGTGGGATCTGCATTACTCCCAGATCTCCTACTATTCCCTTCATCTCTGTGAACTTAGTAGGACATAGGTCCTGATAGTCATGTAAAAGATCTGCAATTTGTCCTACTGTTTCATCATCCCAATAGTCTCCAATAGAGGCAAAATTTGGTTCTGTTTCTGTGCCAATATTGATCTTTTTAATCTTGATAGGTTCTGTGATAGCTGGGATCTCGAGTTTTGGTCCATCAACATCGCGAGTCCCTTCTGACTCTAGAATGTGGATGCTGCGAGGATTCTCATCCTCATCATTTGGCTCTGCTATGAAGTTGTAGCACTCTATCGCATGTTGCAACTGGATAGCCCAATTAGACTGAGCAGACACTGATTGGGTACAGTCATCAAATATCTTAGTCTTTATAATGTCCAAGGCCTAGTCAATACTTGGATACTCAGATTCAAAAGTGAAAGTTAGTGAAAAGCTATCTATCATAAGTGGCCATGTGATGGTTCCTCTGTGCAAATCGGTTTCAGTGTACCAGTTCCTTAGAACTGTGTCTAAAGTGTGAATGAATAGGTGAACCCATTCATCCTCTGGAATTTCTGACCAATTCTGTTCACAAATCTGAATATGTGACCTGGGGTCACTTTCTCCTGTATATTTCTACTGTAAGGGCTCCTTGTCATTAGAGAACCTGATCGCCATCAATCTCTTAAAGTCATCCCATGATGCAATATGTTCTTTATGTGCATGCCACCATCTTGCAGGTGTGGCTTTCACTGCAAGGTCAATAGTTGTCATCCTCTGCTCCTGAGGGATTTCCTGCTCAAACTATTGTAAGAATTTGTTGACATCCGCTAAGCCATGAAATGACGAAATATCAATAATGTCTGTGCTAATCCATCGTAGTGACTTAGTCATAAACGCTCATTTGCATGCTGAGACTTCGTAAAGTCTGTCTTGCCAGTTTTCTAGAACAACCTACGAATCTGATGCACATGAGCTGTCACATCGCCAACTGATGCCCTTCTGTAGTTGGATTGATGTAATCACTCTGATTAGCTGTCATCTGATAGAGGCTCTCCATATTACGCGCCTCTTCCTCTGCTCAGATAGGTTCAATATACCTGGGACCCTGAAAAGGATCCAACAGTGCGATGACCCGGATCTGACTATCCTCAAAGGTCATTTGTCTTTTCTTTAAATCGATAACAACCATGTTATCGATTACCCAATCAATACCTAGTAGACCTGGATATGGTATACTATCACCAATGATCTCTATAACTTCGAAATCTGCAGAGCTGCGGACTCTGTCAATATCAACTGGTACCTGTGGTAATTGACCCAGTGGTGATACCCGCTACTGATTGGCTAGTTGCAGATGGATAGGCGATCTGGCTAACTTAGGGCTACCCATCTATTCCCATGTCTGCATAGTCAAAACATTTACCTCTGATCCTAAATCTAGGATTACCTCATCCATTTCAAATTCTCCCACTTGTGCTGTGAGTCTCATCTCTCTTCCTGTTCTGGTATGTCCCATAATATTATGAATAGCACATTGCGCACTGCTCATGGAAGAAGATGGCTGAAACTGGTCTATGATTCGCTGAAGCCCTCCAATATCTTTCTCATTTCTAATGAGTTCCAAGCAACTCCACAGGAAGGATTGTACACTTCCTATCGACTCATCCTATTCACACCTTCTCGATGTGGTAGCCTGTGATGTCTGCACAGGACTAACACCACAATGTGTTTTCTGTTGCGGTACACCCCTGCATGGCAGTACCTATGATCCTGGTGATGTAGGGTCATCAAAGAAAGGTTGAGCTTCCTAGAATGTTTCTTTGTTCTTCTGTAGGTCGAGTTGTGTTAATTTAGTAGTGGCTTTGTGCACCCACTCCGGACCTATGTTCTTTTCTGCATCCTGCAATGTCGGACTAGTAGAAGCACCACTATGAGTCACAATGTTGACTCTTGGTTCTGGCTCTTTCTGCTCAGCAACGATAAGCTAGATGTTCTGGTGTACTGCTAGCTTAGGGTCTCTAATCTTGGCTATCAAGTTCGGACACTCTTCTATAGTGTGATTATAGGACTTGCAATAGTTACATGTTTTAGTAGGGTTCTGACAATCCCTAGCATAATGTCCTACAATTTCACAATTGTAACAAGTAATAGGTCCATGGCCATGGCCAAATCCTTCACCATGTCCAAAGCCTCCTCCATGGCCAAATCCTTCTCCATGGCCTCGTCCTCTGAATCCTCCTCCATAGCCATCACGAGTCGGTTCATGCTATGGTGCTGCTGTTGGACCAGGTTTTTCTGACTGGACTCTGTACAAGTCATGCTTTCTCTCAACAATGACATCATAAGCTCAGAAATTATGTTCATCATGACCTACTGACTTGCAGAAGTTATAGTATAAGTTCTTAGGGGTCTGTACATACTTCTGAAGTAAAGGGAATTCCAGTGGTCGATGTCCTCTTGTTCTGCAGAGTTCACACCACGGCCCTTGAGTCTGTAATAAGGGGTTAGGAGCCCCACTTGCTAAATACTCTACAAATACTGGATAGTTATCCTTAGTATGGCCCTATCCTTTACACTTGGTACACCATAGCTCTTGTGCAATCTCTTTCCCTTTCTTAATCTCATGCATCTGTAATGTGAGATTAGCTAACTGGTTTTGCAGGTTTGTCATACTTGTACTAGTCTCAGCTAGAGCTGAGGCCTCTAGTTTCATTGCCATCTCTAACGCTTCATCCTGCGTATGGAGTCTCTATTGCATTAATGGAAGTCTGATGTGTGGGAGCAGTGCTGCGATGAGCCATTCCTTATGCTGCTCTGGTGCAAACTCAAAGCTGACTTGGTCTATGAGGGATTTGAATTTCTGAGCAAAGTCCCATACTGAATCTGTAGGTAGCTGTTTGATGTCTTTAAGCTCTGTAATGCATTGTGACTCAGTCTTAGGTTTCTTAAATTCTTTAATCATTGCAGTCTTGACCTATACAAGTGTTATAGCCGGCGCTGTTGTATACTTCATATACCATGTTAAGGCTCTGTCTCGAAGTGTAGTGACCAACTGGACAAGTTTAATATTATCATCCTGAATCCCTTTAATGGTCCATATGGCTTCACATAAGAACCAACGTTGTTCCAGGTCTTCTGCCCCTATACCCTTGAAGGTAGGTAGTTTCATATCATCCCCCATTTTGTTTCTACGTGGTGGATTCTGGTTTGCTGTATTACTACCACTCGGCGGTGTAGATGTAGGTGAGGTAGCGGTAGTATGTACTGTCTTTGAACTACTAGATGTAGTTCCTACAGGATTATTCTGAGTCCCGGTTGCTTTCTGTGGGGTATAAGGGTGGTAAGGGATACCCTCTACTGTTCTCTCTATATTACTTGGACTCTGTTCTCAAGTAGTGTCTGAACTGTTTTCAAAGAGAGGAGATCTGAAATCTACTTTATATTTATTACCACTACGTGAACATCCAATTTCATCAAAGTCACTCTCAAACTCTTGTGACATTACACTTATTTACTTATTCATCTGAGACTATATCCATTACTCATTTTTCATGTAATAACATGTTAATGGACATGTTTAAAGAGCTTAGGTACTTACCGTGATATCCCTTGAAGAAGTACCTCTCTGCTTCGCTGAAGCTCTTTCTTTGATCGACTGCAAACTCTGTAACAAAGCCTTCCAGCAAACTCGCAAGGCAGAATTCTACTGCTTGTGAAGCGGGATTATCAATGCTTTTCACAGTATGAATCAGCTCCGGTGTCCAGACAATGTTTCTTTCTTCTTGAATATACTCTTATCCGTCAACTTTGATAACTAGTTGTACAACTCATTTCCATAGGTCTCAAAAAATATCGTATGTATGTCAGTGAAGATATGTTTTTGTAACCAGTCCTCTGTACTCAGTCTAGGACTCTTGTTTTATTTTTCAGCAAATTCTTTCTCCTTGGACTCAACCTAGTCATTAATTTCTTCTTTAGTAGGATGCCAACAGAATATTAGCTCGTCAGTTTGTTCAAAACCAACAACAAAACCATTTGTTGGGCTCTATGGGCAGACCCAGTTTTCCTTTAATGTACCAACAAAACCCCTAGCTCACTGGCCCTTTCGGCGACAGACCACAGAATGGTCTGAAGTCTCACCCAAAGTGATCTTGGATGGGTTGGTTGAGGACTCAAGTGTCCTTAGTCAAGTTCTGTAGCATCCTACGCTTCGCGCAACTCTTCTTAGTCAGCGGGATCTCTCTGCGGTGGTAACCTTTCTTGCTCGCTGGTCTTGGGAGGGAGTGATCTCTTATCACATCGTCGATGCTAGTGCAATGCACAAACTATCTCCTCTTCTTGGCTCTTAACCTGCAATATCTCACACCGTGGTTCCTCCGACAGTGTGATATCGTATTTCTATACTGTGATATCCTTTATGGAAGGGCTTCAATATGACTCTCACAGTCCAAAGGCTTCTTCTCTTGGTATAATAGTTAAGAGAAACAGCCTCACTTAGACTCCTATAGTCTAATATTCTTAACATCAACTATTCTCAACTTGCTGAACTAATATGCAGAAATCACTTAACACTGTAACTGCAACTATCGCACATCAAGTACTGAGGACTTGTATACATAAAACTTAACAGATTCAACTCATAGTTAATCTTCCATGCTACTGTAACTAAAGATAGTATACATTTACTCATTCATTAAGTGGTAGTAAAGTTCATGTAATGAATAAAAGATAACAGATAAATAAAGCACAGTCACATGAATAGTCACACAACACACTGATTTTACATGGTTCACCTCCAGGCGAGAAGCTACCTCCATGAGAACTGGTTTTTATATTATATCTTGAGAGAGTAAACACAGTTCCACTGCAACCTGATATGCAGCTTGAGATCTTCTGGGAAACTCTGCACACACCGCCGGGAGCCCTTCTCTCTTAGATCTCTTCTCTTATATTTCCTTCTCTTACAATATACTCTTCTTCTTCTCTCTCTCTCTCTCTCTCTCAATCCCTGCGGATTGTTCAATCCCTGTGGATTGTTACATACATGCTTAAGGAGTCAGATACTAGTTACAGTAAGATAATACAGATGGAATATTTGAACTAGAGCTTGATTCTTACAATATTGAGACACTAGAGACACTTAGTTAGATAAATGACTCAGAAGGCTAACTGTCTAACTGTCTAAATAGCTACCCAATTGTCTAACCTTTTACAATACAAAATACATCCTTATATAGGCGACCCAAAGGTCTCACCATTACAAAACTATGGGCCTGTCCCAACAGTAACACCAAAAATCCTAACTGCAAAAGTCAGCCTATCTGTACTTGAACTGCCACTTTTCGTCACACCACAGCTTTCTGCAGTCTTCCACGCTTCCCGGTGCTGATCGTGGGTATGGGCGCCGATTCCTCGGTCGCTCCACTTCTGTCCTTCATATTCAATGCCTCGGCCCATTGATCCTTTTCCTTTATGAGGGTAGCTGATCCCTCCTATCTTCACCACTGCCTTAAGTACAGTGGTTGAGCTCTCTCTTCTCGGCCGCTTAGGTACTGTTCTTCTTTGACTTCCCTATCCCGATGTAGCAACTTTTCCTGTAGCTGCAGGACCCTGCTCCAACATGAGGACTGACGCACTGACTAGGGGGGGAGGGAAAGAGTTGAACAGGGGTAGAGGGAGTGTAGTAGACTCAAACTTCCTTTATTTAGAATATGACGGTAGGGAAAACTAGGAAGCAAATGAAAATGACTCATGGGAATGGGATCATAGCTGTAATACCAGGAATGTCACTGTAGATGGGAAATACTTGGGGGAGATAGACACCTTTTGGTACTGATGGGATCCAAGGAAGACACATTGCAGAGTACTCTGAACAAAGGCGACCCAAAGTGGGGATGCTTCCAAACTATTATCTTTGGGGTGGCTTCTATAGACACCATTGTGGTACAATCTCGTGGATTTTTGGCAAGCCCAAGAAAGTAAATGCTCGATGGTGCTTTCATTTTTAGAGAGTCTAAAAGCACAAAGAAGACTCCAGTGGGGGATCTTTTTCATTGATAGTCTCCTATGCCTGAAAAATGTTAAGTGTACATAGGAGAACTCACCCATACTTTAGGGGATGGGAGAATTATTTACCATTCGTAGTCCAATCAAGCCGGAAAAGGTTAAACCTATACTGACTTGACGGTCATTCAGAGACTTTTACAAGCATGAACAAAACCAAGTTTTCTCGGCAATCTTTTCTTGCTGAGAAGGATGGAAAAGAGCTTAAAGACAACCCATGGTGAGATTTTTTGTGAAGTTCAGCCCCTCTACCTAAGAAAGCATAAAAGTATGTAGAGGGGAACGGTCTTGGATTGAATGTGCCAAGGTGGTCCTTTTCATTTGATGGTCTACATAGTCCACAAAAGGAGATAAACGAGACGATGTAGACTCCCTTTCCTATACTTTATCAAGCGGGAAAGGAAGCATCTATGCTCGGAAATATTTTCATTCTTTTAGGAGTCAAAAAAGAGCTTAAAAGACACTCTAGTATGGTCAACCGATCAAGAAGGCACTGGTCATGCCCCTATGTTGGGACATTGGACAGTGGTCCAAAGGTCATCCATATAGTATGGATGGAGCAAGTGGCTCTTAATCATACAAATACATGCACGGGATAAATCGTAGTAGAGGCAAATGAATTAGTGCAGCAGAGGCATGCAAACCAATGTGGCTCTTGGATAGAAGTCAGGAGAGCTATATGTGAATTGTGATGGACAAACTTGACTACATGTGATGTGAGTGCAAGTCTGGAGTTAGTTATATTCCAAATTCCTGCAAAGTAGACGATTTTTCTTCCAGATGATGGTCTGGAGATCCGCATAACGTGTGCTGGATGGGTTAGAAAACTATATGTAAAAAATAAAAATGATGTGCCTTATGGGCGGTGGCCCGTGAACCTAATGAGTGGCGGTAGGTAAGTGTGATGCAAGTACAGGTCTGTAGACACTTGTATGACCATGATGTGGCTCAAAAATCGAGGTAACTTCTGGGAGCGGTCATAAAAATTACTTGTTAAACATGAGACGATGGTCTTATTATAAAATAAAAGATGGAAATTTGAGCCTGGAGATGTTAGGGGTGTCTCGAACAAGCTCTGGGTGACTCTAAATTAGCAATTAATGGTGTTGCCACCGAATGGAGGTCTTTGATTTCTGGTAAAAACATTGCAAAACAAAAAAGGGAACAAACTATGCTATAAGGGACTCATAGTGCTTATATTCGGCAGAGACTCTCTTGAGGTGGAGCCTAATGCGTGGCTTCTTCAAGAGTCGACTGTCTGAGTCAGCGAAGAGGTATTCCCCCTTGTCGAGATGAAGGTCATTGGCAAGGTGGGATGATAGAATCTGGTCTTTTATGGGAAGAACCGATTCCACACTATGGTTTAAAGGGAATGGGGTAAAACCGAAGGCGGTCTTACATATATCTTCATCATCGTGTAAGTGGTTCTGGGATAGATCAGGTGGATCTTCCACAACCGACAAGACAAAAGGGAAAATGGTGCTAGATATCATGTAAATGGTATTGGTTGTGGTTTTTGTGGCCTTGCCCCCAATCTTTATTGGAGGAAGAGGGGTAGGCATGGATACAAGAAGAGTATTTGATGGACCTAGAGGTAGGTGCAACATCATCTCAAATGGATGGACATGAGTCAACATATCCTAGGTCCTTAAAGGTAGGATAGGTGGTTCAAGGTACCACATAGGATCTCCCAGTGTGAAATCCTATGGATTGCAGGTTGCTAAGCTAGAATTATGATTCTAGATGGTAGGAAAAGGATCATGTTGATCAGGAGTGAACCCCACTGTTTCCCTGGTAACTAAGGTTGAGGTTGTGAATGAGGTTGCAGCTATGGTTGAAGAAACAACGGAAGAGATAGGTTTGATGGACCATTGGTGGTGGTAGAGACAAGAGGGTCAGTAGAACTGGGCATCATGTAAATGGACATGGTGTCCAAAGAAGGAGGTGGGGGGTGAACCTCTTCGATTAGAGTGATCTCAGATTCAAGGGAATGTTATCGAAGGTCGGCTATAGCCATTAAAAACTTGGACAAGTCTTGGCAGTGGTGAGAATAGTGTCCATACAAACCGTAAAGGGTGCAAGCACGGTTTGTTCTCAATGACTTGTTTCTCACTATTGGGCCGCTTGGAAGTTCAACCACGGAGAGGTTTTCCATTGTATCCATGGCATCCAAATGTGCATGGATTATGGGAATCTTAGGGAAGTTTTGAGTTGGATGCCCATGTTCTTCGCAGATGGCGCAAGGTGGGATCTGTCGAGGTTCAGGGTAGCTTTCACATTTTTTCCCTAGCCCTTTTTGGGTGGGGTAGTGTGGGTACAGGTGTGGTGGTTGGTTTTTGCATGCTGGGTGGAGGATAAGAATCGATCACAATGGGTTTGCCAGGGGTTAAGACTACCTGGGGTATTGGTGGTTGGGTCGATGGATCAAGGTAATATATGGGAATTCCCAATGTAAAGATGGGTATGTTTAAGGTGTCCATTACTGGCTTGGTCATGACACCGAGCGGGGGAAAGAGGAAGGGAATTGTGTGGACTGGAGAGGAGCCCAGATAACTCCCAGGGGACAAATTCCCACATTTGTTGCACTGGAACCCACCCAAGTCTACTATGCACCACCGGTGCAAGCTATTCAATCCCCGTACCTACTCCATTTGGTCCATTGGGACAAGTGTTTGCATAGCAAAACATTTGTTGGAGTAGGGTCCCGCAGCTATAGAAGAAGCTACTATTTTGGTGAGAAGACAGTTTTGGTGGAGATATAAGAGGTAGAGCTACGACACTATAGCAGGTTTCCAGCTACAAAGCAGAGCCAAAACCCATGACGTAGAAGGAAGAGAATTCAAGGAAGGCGACGGTACGTGAGCGGATGAGAAGAGAGAGCTCACCCACTGCATTGAAGGTAGTGGCGGAAGACAAGAGGGCTCAGCTACCCTCATAAAGGAAAAGGAGCAATGAGGCTAAGGCATTGAAGATGAAGGACAGAAGGGAAGCAGCACCAGTACCCATGGTCAGCGCTGGGAAGCATGGAAGACTGCAGGAAGCTGTGGTGAAGGGAAGCGGTGCATAGTACCCATGATCAGCGTCGGGAAGCATGGAAGACTGCAAAGAGCTGTGGTGTGATGGATAGCGGCTACTTCAAAGGACAGATATGCCGATTGTCACTAGTTAGGGTTTGGGTTACTGTTGGGAGAGGCCCACAGTGTTGTAATGGCGAGACCTTCGGACCGCCTGTAAAGGGATATATTTTGTACTATAAAAGGGTTGGTTAGAGAGGCGACTAGTTGGTTCGTCTGTTGTAGTTGTTTTGTAGAGTATTAGATAGTTGTAGAAGCCAAGCACTGGTTCTGTTATTAGCTGTAATATCTTATTGTAACCAGTAGCTGGCTCATAGAGCATTCATGTAATGATCCGCAGGGATCGACAGAGAGGGAAGAGTATATTGTAAGAGGTGCAATATAGAGGTAGAAAAGAGATCTAAGAGAGAAGATCTTAAGCTGCATATGCGGTGCAGCAAAACTGTGTTTACCTTCCCCTGAGCTATAATAGAAACATAGTTTTGTGGACATAACTTCCATCCTGGAGGTGAACCACGTTAAAATCATGCGTTATGTGATTGCTTTCTATGTTGTGTTTATTTGATGCATCTGTTGATTATTATATGAACCTTGTTTATAGTTGAATGTATGTATGCATTGTTCAGTTCACAGTACTATAAAAGGATAGACATAAGTTGAAACCATTGATATGTTGTATGCGGGTTCAGTTATACTTTGCTTGAAACAATCACTAGTCGTGGTGTTGAACAACCTGTTATGTTGAGTCTTGTAAGTCAACACGAACAACACTAAGTGTGCTGAGCCACGAGGTTGGGGTATCGCAGGGAGGCGATACCGCATCGACAGAGGAGCTGTAGTGCGCAATACCATGGGTTAAGTACTTAGCATTGGAGAGGAAAATACGTGTCGCCGGGGTGCGCGGTGAGGTGATAAGGATGGGGTCATCGCGAGTTAGTGGAAGTTGCGCGACGCAGAAAGGGACAGCGCAACAGGAAAAGAGAGATCACGCAGATAGAAGAGTTGCGAGACATTGAGATCACACGATGCAAGCAGAGGGTCGTGCAACGCACAGAGAAAGATGCCTCGCGGCTAGCAGAGCTGCGAGTCACACGTAGGATGCAGTAGAACCTGGTTGAAGATGCTTGAGTCCTTGGCCAACCCTTCAGAATTACTTCGGGTGAGACTTCAAGCCGCTTCGCGGTCTGTCACTGAAAGGGCCAGTGAGATAGGGGTGTTGTTGGTTAAATACAGTAAACCTGGGTCTACCCATGATAGCCAACAACATTCCCAACCAGCCAACCCCCAGTAACCTTCAAGGGAAGGCCAAAAATAACCAAGCCTAGAACCAAGGAAACAACCAACCGCTGGGAGGAGGTCAACAACCAAATCCTCCCAACAATTCCATAGGGAACTGGCTAGCCTAAAATCCTCAACGACCAAATGTACCAAGATGCAACGCTCCATTGTGTACAAACCAACCATGCACACTATGTGAGGTCTATGGGAGCTACACATACGAGTGTCCCTTCATGGGTTGTGTTAAACAAGCCATTAGAAATGAGGTTCAACATGCCACCAATACAATAGACCAAGCCCAACCCAACCTGGCACCACCAGGACCTCCTCCTCCTATGGTGCTCCAAAATCCATCACCAATCCAAGGATTGGTGGAAACTGCACCCCCTCCCCAACCCAATCCTAACGCTTCGGGGGCACTTCCCATGGCAGAAATAGGTGTCCAGCACCTGCTAGATATGACCACTCAAGAGGTCAATTTACAAACCAGATGAAATCAGTATGGAACCAACATCGAACCCGCTGACACATCAGTGGCATTTATGTCTAAAACAACCAATGCACCTCTTCAGTTACCCCCCCAATACGTTGGGTTTCCAACAATGCCACGGCTAGAGCTGCTATCAGCTACAATATTGTGGATGATTTGGCCCAAACACCTACTACCATGTCCACTCTTGAGGTACTAAAAAATTCCCCAACGTAGCAGAAAGCCTAACTAGCCCCCCTTGATGTCGTGGACCCCTTTGACTCTAAGCTGATCACATTAGACATGGAGAATGGAGAACCGCAAATGCCATCAACTATTGCCTTCCAAATCTTGGTGTCTATCTAGAATTTGGTTGTACACCAGTGCATAGTGGATGAAGGGGCATCCATGTGCGTTAAGTCTACCCTACTCTGGCAGAAGCTTGCATCCCCAATCCTGTAACCATCCTTTACAACTCTGTGAGCTTATGATGGCCATCGCACTAATGCCCAAGTAATCCTCCCCCACGTCCCCATTACATTAGCCAAGAAAATAGTATTGATTGACATAGAGGTTTTCAATGCTCAGTCGGACTATAACCTTCTCCTTGGAATAATTTATATGTACACCATGAGAGTCGTAGCATCAACTGTTTTCCATCTCATGATGTTCCCCCACGAAAGGAAAATCATGACGGTTGACCAACTAACTTATCATGATCCGCAAGTGCTAATGACACCCGCCAACATTATCCCTACGATCAACACCATTGATCCACAAGGGATAACCACACTTGACAATGTTATCCCTATAGTCAAAAGAGATACAGATTGAGCGAAAGGGGGTAAAAGCCCCCAAAAATGGGTTTTTATGCCCTTTCTCATGTTTTTAATCCTTCTTGAGGGTGTGGGGGTCAAATGGGGTTAAATGAGGGTCATGCATGGGTGTCCTTGGGTGGTGTAGGCCATATAGAGCTGAGTGAGGGATTTTTTGGGTTAATAGGTGGGATACCAACCACTAGTTCTTGCATAATGGTAGGGATGTTCTCAATGCATAAAGTAGGGACTCTTTGGGTAAGCCTTGCCAGCTTCCCCTCAAGAACCCTTATCAAACACTGATCCTCCCCTTCCACTGGTTGCACATACATACGAGGATGCCCATTAGGGAAGACTGGTCCAATATCTGCATTTTAAACATTAAAAGGATTAAAAACTTTATGCATATGTATATATCTTTTATGATTAAAAATTGATAAAAATTTAAAAGATTGAAAAACCAAAATACCTGATGCTCCCCATGCTCCTCCAAGAGGGAGGAAAATGTCATTGTTACCCCGAGAATCCATCCCAGCATATGGAAACTGTTCCAATGCTGGTAGCTTCCGATCCCACCATAAGTAGAATTCATCATCATAGACACTCTAAACCGAACCACTATCTCCCTTGCAGATAAAAATTTCTCCCCACCTACTTAGTCTATGTTGATGGGGAGAGAACACTGGTATAGGTACTGCAAAGCTAAGGGCAAGCAATATATCAAAGAAAAATATGCTACAATAGAAAAATTTCTTACGCCGGCCTCTCTTGTAGTTAGGGAGTTGCTTCTTCATTATCGAGATTAGTCCCCAGCACCATTCAAATAAAGCTACCTGTAGACATTCAACTGCAATTCTCATTTGGTTTCAAGTTGTTATATGGAGTGATAATGATCCTGCAACCCTTACTACTGTGATTAATAACACCTATAATGGAAATCTACAGATATGTACAATAGGGATGCAAGTTCCCCTTTTCTGAGTTCCAGGCATGCAGTAAGTGTCAATATAGTTCTGAACACTTAGAAGGTCACCACCCCTACTGGTACCTTCCAAGTTGAAAGGAGCTCCCTGTCATTACAAAACTGCAATAAAATAGATGTCTTCTAGTGCAATGTCTAGAATCTCACCTTGTAGGTCAAATTCACCTAGATCAAGATCCTACTAGTTGATCAAAAACTCCAACAAACGAACATTAGATCACATAAGGAAAGTACAAAAGAGCTTTAGCAACCCACTTTGTCGTAATGCATGCACCGTGGGGGCACTATGAAGTGCATATTGGTCCATGGTTTCATGTTCCATCTCCCTCCACTCCAATACCATGTTTCAACCTATCCATAAATCCATTTTCAAATATTAAAAGACATTCAAAAACTTTGATTTTTTCCCTCATTATGCTTTTCCAATGTCGCGTAGCATACGTGACTGTCCTTTGGACATGTTGTGTATCATATGTGGGTTGCCTTTGAGAAAGTCATGTATAAAATGTGTGTAAGTGACTGTCTAAGTTGCATACCCATGTATACAATGCAACCTTCATAAAACAGGCTTACAACATTAAAATTTTACATAAAATTAAAATTTTGATTGGATGAAATGAAAGAGCGCGAAGAGATGATTTACCTTGAACTTGCGGATTTGAAATTCATTTACTGGTTTTTCCACATCAAGCAATTGAAGTTAGAGGTAAAAATGGCCTATATTGGGTAAAAATATGAAATGGTGATGTTGATTTGTATTTTTTAACTATTTATAGAAATAATATCAAAATGTGGGTTTTTTAAGCTAGAGTTTTAATTTTCTCTTAAAAATGAAACTAATACCATGTCATGTTTTCCTAATGCAACAGGTCCAAGGTTACTCAAAGTTGTTGTCCACTCATATAGGATAGGATATTGGTCATTTATATGCATTTTTTCATTTATACCTAATTCACCTTAACCCTAGGATCACTACTCTAACCACGGACTATGGTATTTAACCATTATTACCTTGTCTATACCATTGTTCTTCCGTGGATAGGGATTTCCTTCCATGAGTACCCTATTTTAGAACACATTTTTGTCATTTGGTACTCATGCCACATTTTTCGTAGGTTAGGGGAGCCTCCTTAGCTACTTTTCATGCCAAATTGAGCCTCATTTTGGTCTCTTTTTTCAATCTATCCCCTTTATGAGGTTCCCTACCCTTATGAAGTTTCTTTAGGCCCAGGTATAACTCCTCAAAATAGACTTGACTGCCGAGTGAACTTGTCCATTCAGGCTCATTAAGAATATGTGAATGGGCATCCACATTTGTGGTAGCTTATCCTTTCTTGGATCATGTCGAATAATATGAGAAAGGATCGTTCTCTTTTATACGAAATTGAGAAGAGTATTCTCAGGCATAGATTTATCATTTTTCTGGACATGAGGGACTAAACTTACAGAAAAGGAGCACCTGATATGATATTATTTTTCTCTTTTTCATGCCCTGGATCTAAACATGTAAAATATTTTGAGTGTACTTTATGTCTTTTTCATGCTCATTAAACACTAAGTACAAAGCATCAAGTTTACCATTGTAAGCCCCATTCCTCGTAATCAAATGGATCTTTTCGAGTGATCTTGCTTTCCTTCACACTCATAAAATGCAAGCTATATGCTACTGTTGAAGGAGTGTTGGGTAGGTGGTAATTTAACCTTTTTTGGACCTCCCTAACTAAGTACGAAAAAGGTTCACCTTTTCTTCTTCGGAACTTAATATATTTCTTATGTGGTATGTTTTATACTTTTCCAGCCTCATGAGACTAAATTGGATGAAAAAGGACCCCCTTGGAGTCTTCTTCAGATTTTTCAACTTTCTAAACATGAAAACACCAATGAGCATGTACTAGTTGGAGCTCATAAAATCCATGAATCAGTGACATCATCAATAATTATTCTCTCCCTTCTTCAATCTTGTCAAAAATGAAAAGAGACCTGAGTTGACTTTCCTAGACTCGTTAAAATTTAATAGGAAAGATAAGGAAGAAGTTTTCTTTTTGGGTTACAAATGGTGGCAGCATGTCTTCCTTGAACATAGAATTCTATGAACTTTCTGATACTCATGTTTTAGTGTAAATTTTCAGTTTCAGCTATCACTTCGAGTTGTCTTACTCCTCCACTTGTCCTTTATACATGGGGAATCTGATCATGTCTCCTACATGACAGATAAGTCTAGTTGTTCTATATGCAAAGTTAAAAGCTTCCTTGGGTCATCTTTGTTTCGTGCTCACTATTCAAGGATTTATCCATGCTTCTACTTATTATCCTAATTCCATCATTATCCTATTTTACTATTACTTGTGTCTACCTTCCCTTATCCAGTTCCTAGTCACTCTTGTGATCCGTTGCATGATCTATTTCCTTCATCATCATGTCATGGTTTCTCATCGGCACTTCTTGAAGAGGAAGACCTAGACTTTTGACGATGGTACCTTAGGATTCACTTTCATCATTGGTGAACTCCTTTGCTTCAGTTGTCAGTGTCACCCATTTATTAACAATATGTTGAATCCTTTCCATGTTCGACTTCAACACATCTATTCACATGGCCTAGATTGTACTGGTTCCTTTGGATTTTGACGAAGACCTTGGGTTCACATCTATAACCTAAGTTGCACAATATTTTTCTGTGTTCATTTTACACAACTTCCAGATTTTGAAGACTCATCATTGTATATTGTGGCTTCAATCCACCTTTGTAATATACATGGTATTGTACCCATATTATATGATGTAATAAAATATTGTAAAGGAGCTAGTGTTCCAATATATTGAACATGGCATCCTTAGATATGATTTCGTATATGACATTGATATGTATTTGTTTGAGGTAATTCCTCTGCTTCCTTATACTTCTGAGTTCTCCAAGACTAAGGTTATAATGTATTTCAGCCATCGCTTCCCTCTGACCTCACACATTAGGGGGCATCTGTTATCAGCAAAAATGGCACTTCTTCGTCCGAGTGCTAACATTCATCATGTCGGTACACAAAAGGACAATTTGGGTTCAAGTGACCAAAACACTATAGATGTGCATGACCTTTGATGCATTGTCCTCAAACTAGCCTTATATATTTTTATTCTCAGTTTTGGGTTGCATACGCGACTATGTGCATTGCAACTCGCGTATCATACATGAGTATATGCATTGCAATGAGTGTATAATTGCATACGTGAGTTTCCCTCAAGCAACATGCATGTCGTACACGAGTTTCCTATATTAATACCCACGTATACCTTAATTTGACCTTATAAAATATAAATCATGATTATATGAGATTAGTTGGGTCCTAATCCGTAACTATCCCAACTATCTCAACCATCCCAACCTTCGCAACCACTCCATTTCCCAAAGTATAAATAGAGGCCTTGGTGTGGGGCTAATCAATCAATTTTTGGAGAGTAAAGTTATGCTGGTGGTATATCTTCAGAGTCTTTGAGCAGCAAAACTCAGAGTCCTTGGTTGCAGAGGACTCCTTGTGTTAGAAGTTGGGTTGTATTCTTACCTATTCACCTTTTGTTAATAAAGAGAATTATTATTCCAATATTGTATTGTTTATCTCATGTATATTGGTTTAATGAATATGCTCAATGATGTTATTATTACACTTTTTATCTAACCCTTGATTTATATATGTATTAGATATTGCTTGAAGAATTGGCTCTTTGCAGGTGAAGAGAAGCATCCCTATAATCTTTGGAGAAGATTGGAGCAGGGGAATATCAAGCTTAGATCAACCGTCGTTAATCAAGTAAGTCAAGAATTTCTTCCTATTCTCGTTCCATTCTCTGTAAAAGTTGATTGTCTGCAAGTATAGTAGTATGTTGGTAACCCCAAACCCTAGGTTATAAGGGTGAAATTTAGAACAAAATTTGTGCAGAATAAGTGTTAAAATAATCCCTTTTCTGCTACAAGAATATGCCTGTCAAAAATCCTTATGGTTTTCAACATTTCTATTGCTAGAAGTCCTCTGACAACCTAAAAAATATGGTTGTTGAAACATTAAGTCTGTTGATTAATCGTTAATAATTGTTTCAGGACTCTGTTGTTATCTAGCCTTTGGATTCCCATATTTTCTTCTTCCATTGTTTTTATTTTTACTTCTTCCATTGTTTTAAAGGGTGCTTTGCAGTGAGAATTTAGTCCTTTGCAAATTCAGATTTATAGTTTCACTGTTAAAAAATTGCCCTTGTTCTTTGATTGTTTATTTTGTCACCAACATCCTTCCAGATATGGATAGTCATAATGAATTATAGGGACAATTATAACTCTGTTGCAATAATGTGTAACAAAAATGATTAGGCTTTAGTGGACTTTTCTCCCTTGTAGTGCTTTGGTGCTTGGGAAAAAGTATTGCATTTAGAACAATAGTTTTCTTGGGTAACTTCAGAGGCTGTAACCACTAGTTGGAATTTTGATCTCCATGTTGGATTTTTCTGTTGTATTAATAAGTGCTCTGCAATAAGATTCTAATGCTTCCTTTTGAGAATTTTGATTACTTCCTTTGCTGTTAAAAATATGTACTTGTGCTTCAATGACTTACTTTCCTAGGAGTTCCTGTTTTTGCTCAGAATCTGTGATTATATGCCTTAAGTGTTTTTCATTAAATACTTCTTTCAAGTTCCTAGATGTTTGCTCTGATTTATTTGTTCTCTAAGTCAATTGCTTCCATTACTAATTTTGACTTTATGCTCATAATCTCATATTATATTGTCTCTAGTGCATCCATTAGATAATTCTTCTTTGAGCTTGCCCAATACTTGCTTCGATGGCCTTGTTTTGTTAGTCTAGTGTTCAGTGGTCTTCTCCTACAAAATTTAGTTTTATATTTTCCTATAAAAAATTGGATTTGTCATTCAATAGACTTGAGATAGCATTTGTACAACTATATATAGTCTTGATAGCTAAGGGTGAGTAAATACTTGCTACAATAGTGTCTCTTGTTAAATTCTTAGGGTTTAAAAAACCTTTTCAGCTAGAATCTCTCTCTTTTCTTAAAAAAAGTGTCAGTTGAAAAAATATTTGTTTCTAGTGTTGATAACTTAGGGTGAGGAGATACTTGCTACAATAGTGTCTCTTGCTAAAATTATTAGGGTTTTAGAAACATCTGTTGCTAGAAGCTCTTAGTTGCCTAAAAAAAGTATCATTTGAAAAGATATTTGTTCAATGAGCACAAAATAAAGTGGTTTTATTTATCATAAGTAAGTGGGAATGTGATTTTGTGGGGATATACCTCTGGCAAGAGGATGGATACCCAAGTAGTGGGTAAAGGGTTGGAGATACAAATGGATGTAAAGGGAAATTTGGGGCTCCAACCAACAGTGAATGTGGAAGAAGAGATAGATTTTTAAGGTAAAATAAAAGTAGACCTTGGGAATCATGCCCATCACTAGCGAAACCTAGTGGTGGAGAGATGAACAAATGTCCATAACATCACTACTGAGAAGAAAGAAAAATATAGATAGACTGAAAAGATGAAGGGAAAGTTTCTGAAAGAAGTGTACATATATTTCTTTCCTTTGAACTTTTTGAGTTGAGCATAAGCAATCATATATAGAATTTTTATTTCAAGAACCCATGTTTTTCACCAAATGTTTCATAAACATAAAAATTATTTTGTCTGAAGTTTCATGTTTCGTTTTTTTTTATATTTTGACCTGGAAACAATTTAAGTTAAAAAATAACCAGCTTTCCTAGTTGTCAATAATTTATCCAAAATTTCCTGCAAGGATGTACACTGACTGGAAAGTGTCGTGTAAATGAAGGAATGTTGTAAAGGAGGTCCCAAGTTCAAATATCACCCGACTTATATGTGCCCCATGCTTGCGAGCTATGTGGATGCACCTAGGGTTATAGTGGCAGCCGATTAGAATGGACCCCGTGTCACGCAATTACCAGAACCACCCAGTTGCCAATTCCCCCAGTAAAAATAAATAAATTATCCAAAATTTTGGTGAAATCACAGAAGTTAAGACATATTTTATAAATTTGAGAATATGTTGAGATAGAGACCATTCACTACTGAGAATAGTAAGACAAATATGTTTATCCCAATGAAAAAAGGAGGGTGTGGACACCGCTTACAAAAATTGGGAGTGATTTTTTATTGAGTAGTTGAATATCCAATACTAGGAAAATAAAAGAGGGATGAAGCTGGGATGGATCCAAGTAATTCATAAATTTGGGAATTCCAGTGACTTGTGAGTTCAGGAATTTGAGAGATCCAGGAAATCGATCTGAATTTAGGGCTTTGTGAATTCAACCTGATGGAGTACCTGTAAGATTCTGTTATTATGGAACTAAGAAGCTACTTCAAAAAAAGGTTTTTTCTCATGTTTTTGTTGTCACTCAAATTAGTATTGTAGCATTCAGATGGTTTGTTGGAAGCAATGTTATCAAGATTGGACTGGTCAACGAATCGACAAAGTCCATCTAATTTTTCAATTGTCTTATAAATTTATTTCTTGATGGAATGGTTTTAGTAAGGTTACATTGGATTTATTGATGCTTGGATCTTGTCTCTCTTGAAACTGGAAGTCTATTAGTATTTTCTAAACAATAAGAAACTGTGATTGCGTATTGGAGTGGAAATTCCTATGTAATTATGGACATAGAATCTTATCCATGGTCATATGTCTCTCTAGTCCTGTGATAAAATATTTTGAGGAGTATTTAACTATTTCATCTATGTTTCAATCCATTCTAACACATATATTAGCAACATTTATTTAAACTATTGTATCCCTATTTCAAGCTAATCAATATGATAAAGAGAAGTAGTTGGATTTTACCCATGGATAGTAACAATGTAAGTTCATAAATATGGAGCTATTCTTGTCAGTTAAAATCTACATCCATCCCTTCAGAAATTGGAGACCTCAATAAAGCATCATCCAACTAATCACACAGCATGCCAGGGGTGCATTTTTTACTAGGTTAGTTGTCTCAAGCTTGGAAAGAGTACCCAGAATTTGAGATGCATCCATCTAGAATGTGTTGGATTGTATGCATTGCAACATTTTAAATACAAGGAGCAACGCACATTGTAAAATGAGGAAGTTCTGGTTAAATTTAGAAAGGATAGCAGCCTTTAACGGTATTATATATATGATCAAATATGAAACATTTGCAAGAAAATGGTTTCTCTCTTTTGTTCATGAAGGTTTTAAATTATAGTTTTGTAGGAAAATCAATGTAGGCTGATGTACTATGGAAAATCAATGTATGACTAGGTTAATATTAGAGCTCACATTCTTTGTCCCCCATTTGTGACTCGACCAGACACAACTTAACGTATCTCATCTTTCTTCCCAATGATCCTAGTGGATAGGGGAACTAAGAGGCTAGTATATAGTAACACCATTCCATCTCCAAGATTAGTTATACCTCAAGAGACAATGCAACGCTTATAGCTAGGTCCATGTGGGGTTGTTGTAGGTGGGCTTGGGATAGCTAGGTCCACGTGAGGTTTTGATGGGATAGCTTATGCATGATTACAAACCTTCAAGTTTGTTTCACCCATAATATCTATGAGTTATTTGAGAGCCTTCTATAGATATTGTAAGTCTTGACCAACTTTATCTACCAAAGTCATCAATCTAGGGTTAGCATTCCAAACAAGTTTACTTATTACACATAATGACCCTCTTAGTTACCAAACATAGGTTGCATTCATGTTCCTAAGAACACACTAGAGTCCATTAAACTCAGTTTCAATTGATTTTGCATGACCTCCACCTTGGGTTTCTCTCAATTAAGCTGACAAAGTGTCCACTTTCACTTGGAAATCCTTTGGTAGTTGTGTTTCCACTACCAAGTATTTGGATTAACACCATTTCCTTCTACCTTTGAGGGTGTCATTTATCTTATATGAGAAACCTTTTTGGGAAGAGTAGATACTATTTTTGGAGGTGGGTGAGTAAATATGTTTGTGCTCACTTTAAAATGTTATAGTCACGCTTGGATTCACACTAAAGTGAGTGACTGAGCCATTGTCGCTAAATTCACTTGCTTGTAATTATTGAGTTTGATGACCTTCATGTCTCTAAATAACCATCCAAATACTTTTATTGATATGAAACACATTTACCAAAGAGATATCCAATATTTGGCATCTGAATAGAGTAGAGTCCTATTCCTTGTCATGATTGTAGTTTGTTAAGTATATCTGATTCTATTTCTTCTCCCAGTGTTTCAAATCATGCATGGTTTTCCAAATATAAAGATAAAAATACAACCTCATCCTATACTCTATGGCCCCATGAATATGCTTATATCCAATGTTGTCGGGGATCATGAAGATCTCCCAGAGCAAGCCCTACAACATCACCTTGGAATTGGCATCCCAATATATCTTAACCATTTGTCCTTGTATATACTCATTAGCTGAATAGAATAAGGAACTTTTCTCATCCCATGGTGAACAGGATCCATGTGAAGCACCAACTTCTGGGTTGATCGTCCTCTTTTGATTCTCCTTTTTACTCCACTTATACATGGATCTAGGAAGATCATGCTTATCTACTATATCCTTGGAATCCACACTAAGATAATTGTTCTTGATAGGTCTCATATAGTGGAACACTTATGGTTGCTAAGGAATAGTGATTTTTTCAATCTCATTAAGCCAATTTCTTGATTTTTGTTCAAAATTCCTAGAAAAGGTTTATGGATTTCATAACCTACTCTGTAAGTTAGGTTCCCAAATTCTTAAAGGATGCTAGCTCATTGGAAGAGTGCCTGCCTTACAAGTAGGAGTTTGGTGGTTCGATTCCTCTGTGCCCTAATGATATTATAATATTGGTTAAAAAAACTAAATTAGTAACCAAAAAATAAGAGATAAGTGACCAAACAATGAGAGATAAGTGACCAAACAAAATGACCAAAATTTGTATATAAAAATACTAAAAATGACTAAATTAGTGACAAAAAAATGCGAGATGCGAAACTAGGCATTAAAAAGTATGCAACATGTGGCTCTAATGATGAAGCCAAACATGGCGTTGATATGCTAGCAAAATAATATGCAAAACTAGGCATTAAAAATGATGCAACACGTGGCGCTAATGATGAAGCCAAACATGGTGTTGATATGGTAGAAAAATAAGGCGTTATTTTGGATGCAAAACATGGCACTACCTAAGAATAAAGATGTGGTGCAACAATAGAAAAATATTTAGTGTCATTTTGGTAGAAAAACATGATGCAAAAAAGGAATAAAAAATTGGTGCAAATTTGGAAGCAGAAATTGGCACATATTTGGAAGTAAAACATGGTGCAAAATTGGATGCTAAAGTTGTAGAAAAAATGGATGCAATATTGGATGCTAATTTGGATGCTAACATGGTGCTATTAAGGATGCAAATATGGCACTAATGGGGATGCCATTTAAGAAGAAAAAGAAGACACTCGCTAGGAAGAAAAATAGGACGTTATTTAGGAAGAAAACCTTGATGTTGTTTAGGAATAAAAGTTGGACGCTATTCTGGAAGCAAAAAAATAGACGCTATTTTGGAGTTCATAAAGGATGCTATCTAGGAAGCAAAAAAAGACGTCTTTTGAGACGGTTTAATTTTTGTCCATGACGGATCCCATTTAGTGTCTAGTTTGATCACTAAATGTAAAAAAAATTACACTAACTAATTCTAGGATTTGTTGTAGTGTCAATCAATGAACTTTCTTTTTAACCATTGATTTCCGCAAGATTCATCCTGCACCATTGATATGTGATCAAATTTGTGGAAAGCATATCGCACAAGGTGGGATTATAGATTTATTGAGGCTCAATTTGATCTTTTTTCTCCCTCCTAATTCTTTCTTCCCTTTATCTTTTCGTAGAATTATTTTCTGTCGAATTCATCCATAGCCATTGATATGAGATAAAGCTGCGGGTTTCGAAAAGTGGAAGGCAATGTTTCTACTTTCACGATGCTAAATTTTTATATTTCCACTTGTTAGCACTAAAAATATACCAAAGGTTGTGGAAGGTAATCTCAAGGTAACAACAAAAACCACTTCACAAAGAAACTGTCTTTTTTTCTAGAGAGGGATCTCTCACATATAAATTTAATAAGGCCAAATATATGAAATCGGTATTTTAAATCAGGTAGATGGTGGAAACAACACATATACCATTGGGAAATGGAGTCAAATAGATAAAGATGAACAAATATTCATACACAGAATCCCAACAAAGGCAATATAATCACTTAGTCATAGTCATTCATTGATTTTCGGGCGAATAAGAAAGAAACATGAATAATCCATCAATATAAAGGATCACAAGATGAATTCTATATTGACTTTAGAAGAAATATTTGTGAAATATCTAAATCAATAGCCAGAGCATAACTTGTATGAATTCTGAAACTATTAAACAATATGTTCATATACAAAAGAAAACATAATGGAATGTAAGCACTTAGAAGACAATCACATGGAAAGAAGGCACAAACTGTAACATTAAATGACACAAGAATATTTGGAGATCAACTAGCATTCAGCTCTATTATTTACTCAAAAATGAATAAGTTCCCAAAAATATCAGTCTAAACATATGGGTTCCAACCCCCAATACATCAAATAAATTCAAATATATACAAAGATAACTTCTTCCCAAGAAGATCAATAACAGAATAATCAGTTAATCAAATTTTTTTTGTAACTATATTGCTAACAACTAGGAATAAAAATACATGATTTGATTCTAATAAAATATCATTTGATTATAATCAACTTAGTGACTACAGGGTATCCTGAATAAGCAACTCCACGACGCGCAACACCTGTTTTCAAGGATGAAGTATATACTTGGTCTTCCCGAATATTTCCATGATCCGTCATTGTTCCACATTTGGTGTATCATATTTTGTCATTTCTCTAGTAGATACCTCTAGATCCACACAAGATTCATAAGATACTGTGGGAAATCCTCTTCTAATGATCAAAAACTTTTGCAACACTTTGAAATCCTCTGTCAATTTTTCTACAATGATCTTTCCAGTCGGTCCTTTAACCAAATATTCAAACTTGGAATGGTCCATGAAATTTTGTACTAGCATACTGTGATAATGTTCCTGAGAAAATAATCTTCCTTCATCATCCTAGGAAGAAGGGAGGTCATCTTCAAATAGATCCTTAAAAACAAGCCTGAAATCCTTTATCTGTGAAGACATTGTATTTTCTTTATCATGTACCACCTTCATGAGCTGATTTTTGTTAATAAATTTTTTCACCTAAAGTACAATAGCTACTCTGTCCTTAATTATGATGTCCTGCAACTTCTGATATGTTAAAGAATTCAAAAAATTTAAAGCATTCTGAGCTGTATTTAGAGGCTTCTTTTCCATGGTCTTGTTTGCCAACTTCAGTCTTTGAGTAGCTAAATTGACTAATGCACTTTGATCATCAATAAAATTTAAACAGTGTCTAAACTTGTTGATTTCCATAGATAATGTATCCCAAATTAAATGTTTAGATCCTTCTGAAGGAGCTTTTCCTATACTTATTTCCTTCAACTCATTAAACTTTTTCTGTAACTGGATTTTATCATTTAATGTTTTATTCTTTTCTTCAATGATTCTATCCAATTTTTACTTAATATTCTCATTTTCTTCCTTTAATTATTTGATTTCCACATCCTTCAGACTTACCTTTGACATAGGAACTAGCAGATTATCTGCCGAAAATTCACTTAACGGTTTTTCAATGTTCACAAGAGATAAATCTGTGTCAATAGGAGTTCAAATCATCAGCTCTTCCATAATTTCCTTTTCATCATTTTCATCTTTTTTAACTTCGAAATATGGGTCATCAATTCAGTTCTTTCCACTTCCCGTCTATTTTTCTCCTCTTGTAATTTCAATGCTTTGCCTTTGTAACCCATCATCTATTGATAAACTTTATCCTATTCTTCCTGAGATGTAAATAATTCTGGGGACTGACCATGTTCAGCATTTGGGATTTTAAGCTTCGTTTCTAATACCTGGATGGTATTGTCCTTTTTTTCTAAAATCATTTTGGTTGTGTGTACATTTCCTGGTTCATTTCCTAAGCTTATAAAATCTCCCTATAACTTTTTAATCTGGATCAGATTTGCTTTATTTTCTACTTTCTCATGCTTCAATTGGACTTCCATTTTATCTACAAGGGCCTGCAATTTTTAACTTTCATAATAGCATGTAATAAATCGGAATAGATAACATTTACAGTCTTCTTATGGAGTTGTATCGTATCGGGAACACTAATTTTTTCTAACTTCACTTCCATCTCAGATACTTTTTTATCATTAACCATAGAAAACTTCAAGGTATTTTTCTCCATATCTCGAGTAGAAATCAATGATGTCTTTTGATTCATTAAAATTCTAACTCGAGGAATCAAAATTCTGGCTTCCTTTGATGACTGCATTTGTTTTTCAGCATAACTTGACACTAAATTAGCTCTGGATTTGAAACATGAACTGGGCTCTGCACTACCTTCTCCTCCAAAGGAATACTGATGTATTTGTACATACTTCTTCAGGAACAAAACCATTTTCTTTTAATCCTCTGAAATTATTTCTTCTGAAACTTGATCATCTTGAGAGTATGTTTTGATCTTTTTATATGAAATGTTTTCATCCACATCCATGCTCTCAGTATTAGAAAGACTCCTCTTATTCAAAATCCTAGGATTATCAGGCGCTTGAACTGCTACAATCGACTCATTGCTCCTACACTCATCAATTCTTGAACTTTACTCAAAACAAGACAAATTGGCTATTTTATCTAAACCTTTGACAACTTGATGATCGAATGGTTTATTTTTGTTTGAATTCTTTCTCTGAGAAATTATGTGATGTGGATCGTAATTAATTCTTTGCTCCTTTTGGAAATCCATACCTTCTAATAACGTTTCTATAACCAATAGGGAACTTTTGTTTTTGAAAATAAATGGACCAACTTTAAGAGGAAACTTAACATTTGAAGACTTTTTGAATGCCTTGAAATTCTCTTCTTTTGCACACAGTCTTTGCCTCATAAAATCTAGTGCAAATAATCTTGGATTTAGAAAAACAGGTAGCTTCTATGGTTCCCCAGTGAATCCATACACTCTCAAAATAGTAAAATATTTATATAAGAACTAGTCTCCTATTTTGTCCTCTGAGGAAGACTTTAGCATGAGTTTCATTTCTTCTAACACCCTTGGTAATACATCATCAAACATCAATTTATACATCTTGGCCATAATTGTATTTACAAACTCAAACGTATTGATTTGTTTTGGAATATCTGGAGAGAAAATGGTGGATGGGAATTGCAATTCTGACACATTTGAACACACAACATATTCAGTAGGTATGACTGATATTTAAAAAACCTAACTTTGGGAAATTCAACCAATTGGACATGGATAACTTCAGCCAAATACTCATCCATATTGAAACAATGGATTAAATGGGACTCAGGCTCAATTGAACTTATTCTCAATAAGACACCTAAAATGACTTCGCTGATATGAACATCATAATCTAAAACTAGAATTTGGATGACTAAAGACATAACCATATGTGCCTCTTTTTTGAAAATGTTAACATTATATGGAAGAAAAAGTCCTTCTAATGACTGACCATCTTTCAGAATACTGGACAGAAATTGGCATCTAACTTCGGTTTTACAACTTTTATACATTTCGACTAAGATTGACTCATTCAAAGACTCACTATTATCAGGGAAATTATCAAGTAGGTTCAGTAATCCACGAACGGATTTTTCATCAACCTTACAAAGTATTTTGGATGTGGTATGAATCATGACAACTCTTTCAGAGGGAGAATAACTGTTTGTGCACCATTCAACCAATTCAGGAAATGGTAAGGTTTGCTCAATAGCAAAATAATATGAAAAATAACTATAGATATTCAGAACATCATTTCCCTACAAATTACACTACGACAACCATTCCTTTGAGACTAATACATTTCCAACTAATAAAATAGGGTCACATAGGTTTATTTCCCTATCAACAACAAATTCCTCCCTTTCATCCAAAACCCTGCATAAAACTCCTAAACCCTGTTTCTTTTCCATAACGAACAATGGCAGCAACTCCTTGAACCAAGTTTAAGTGTTTTAAGGCTTACCTGTGATTGTAAATACGTAGAAGTTGACTTTGGAAAGATGGCAGACTGTCTCCTTCCTTTCACCCACAACACACAAATGAAATGATTTTTTTAAACCAAGTCAACTTTAACTTTATACGACGGTCCTTTTCGGGGCCCTCATCAAGCAGTTTTTCCCAAACTACTTTTCTTCACAGAATTCACTTTGAGTTGCCACGTGGAACATGGTTTACATTCCACTACCACCTTTCCCTTTTAACCATCTCATAACTTTACCCTCTGGAACCAATAATGACTGTCGATGAGTTTTCACTTTTTGATTAAACCATTGGATTGAGATTGGTTGTACACATTCCGCTAGCCTTTTTTATTTTTTCAAGTGTGCATCTTTATTCAGCGGGCTGTCCCTCAACCATAGATTTTGTTTGTTATATTCAATAATTGTTTATATTTAAGCTTTGTTAACCACATCCACTTCTCCACATAACTTATCTCCTGTGCATCTTTACCTAGCAGATCCATTTTAAATAGTAGATTTCACCCCAATCGCTTTACACCTTTGGATTGCATACCAAACTAACCATTATGCACAATTTAATAATGGAATCAAAACTATTAAACCTTTCAAATTTATGTATCCTTTTATCTTCCTCAATCATACCTCTTCCTCAACTGTTCAACATAGAGGTGTTAACAACTGGCTCCAACTGGGGATGATATCCTCCCTGTGAGGTATGAAAGAACTCGTAGACTAGGTTCCTGTCTCTAATCTTTGTATCCAAACTTCCAAACTTTTTACTTTTTATTTGATATATTTCTTCTTAAAATAAAGAAAAATGCCTTGCATCCTAAATCTTAGGTCCTTCACTCAAGGCTTCAAAAGTATTTGGTTCACCATCTGTACTTCTTTCAAGAAAACAAATATTTACAAACTATGGTACAAATTTTACCTTCTACCTTAGGACAGGTAATGCTTCAAAAATCTTCCATTGACAGGGTTACTCTCCAAAGAAACCCCATTCGGATATTCCAAAATAAATGCATTTTCCCCTCCGTGACATACAATAAAATAAGGACCTACCAACATGTGATCAAATTTTCCATGTTTATCTCCTTTAGGAGCATCCCATTTTAACACCAGGTCATTAATTTGGAACTGTTCTTCTTTCACCCTTTTATCAAAATTATTTTTCATTTTTTCCTGGTGTGTCTACACTTTATCATAGGCTTTATTCCTTTGCTCTTCTAATTCAATGATTTGGTTTATCCTTCTCTGCATGTGGTTTGGTTCTTCCCGTTGCTCCTGAAAATATCTCATAACTGGAACACCCAATGATGCTGGAAAAATAACTTCAGTTCCATATACCAATTGAGAAGGAGACATTCCAATCGCTCTTTTAGTACTAATCTTCTTATCCCATAAAGCATACTTAAGTTTGGTGTGCCAATATCTCTTGTTGTCATCTAATAACTTCTTGATAATCCTTACCACGCTTTCATTAGAAGACTCAGCCAATCCATTTCCCTGTGGATAATAAGCAGTTGAATGATTTAAGCTGATATGATATTTATGACAAAAATTAATCATCTTCTTGGATTTAGAAGCTATTACATTGTCAGTCAGTATTCTTCTGGGGCACCCAAAACTTGCTAATATATTCTCTTCAAGAAAATCCATAATTACTGTCTCAGTTTCTCTCCTAGTAGGAATTTCTTCGATCCATTTTGTGAAATAATCTGTGGCTATTAGAATCCATTTATGCTGTCCTTAAGAATTCGGTTTATCTCTCCAATGAAATCCAAACCCCACTACTGAAAAGGAGCTTCTACTGTTATTGGATTAAGAGGAAGGGGATTTTTCTTTCTTTTATCGTACAAAATATGACATTGATCACATATGCAAGTTTCTTTGTACACATCTAAAAACAATGTCGGCCAATAGAAACCTGCTCTCAAAATTTTGTTTGTCGTCACCTTCCAAGAATGATGTCCTCCACAATCTCCTTTATGAAATTATTTTACTGTATGTTGGGATTCATTTTCTAAAAGGAAATTAAGTAACACACGTCCAGGATCCTTCCAATAAAGATATTGATTTATAATACAAAACTTAGGAGCTTTCAAATTTACCGATCTTGCTCTTGTTTTACTCAATCCTACAGGAGCTTGTAAATTTTGAAGAACATGAACAATATCATAATACCATGGAGATGTAGCGAATTCAACCATTACCTCCACCCTTGTATCCAACTAATGAAATTGACTAGATAAGAAATTGAGCTGTAAAGATTCATAGTTTGAATATGTCAACATTTTTTTCAATCCCTTCCCTTTAATCAACTTAGTAGGTCTAATCTCTATTTCATACTCCAGCAATGTCACTATCCATTTTGCCCTTCTTCCTTTTGGGTCAGGTTGTGTGAGAATCCCTTTTACTGTAGTGGTTGGAACATGAGCAATTATATGTGAATGAAGAATATACACCCTAAAATATTTCAACGCTTTAACCAAGGAATATGATTGCTTCTCCATTATATCATATTTCAACTCCCCGTCTCTCAACATCTTACTGAAAAAGGATATGGGTTGCTCCATATTCTCATTATTTTTCTGTAACAAAACTATAGCAATAGTATGTTCTAAAGCATAAGAAAATACTAAAAAATCTTTAGTGAAATATGGACTCACCAACACAGGAGCCTCCAAAATAGCTTGTTTAATTTCTTTAAAAAAAATTTAGCCTCCACTATCCATTTTATCTCGTGACCTTTTTTCAACATATTTCTTATATTCATTAATATTTCAACAAAACTGGGAATGAACCTTCGTAAAAAATTTACCTGTCCCAAGAATGATTGTATTTATTTTTTGCTTCTTGGTTCTCCCATTTTCAAAATTGCACTGACTCTTTCAAGATCAATTTTTATTCCATCCTTTGAGATTATGTGGCCCAACAGCTTTCCTTCTTCCAATGAGAAATTTGATTTCTTTGGATTCAATGATATACCAAATTTCCTGCATTATGAAATTTTTTTCCAAATGATGAATATGATCCCTGTTAGACCTTGAATAAACTATGATGTCGTCCATATAAATTACCACAAATTTTCCTATTTCACCTACAAAAGCAATATCCATGGCACGCTGGAAGGTATCCCCAACATTCATCAAACCAAAAGGAATTTTTGCATACATAAAGGTGCCCCATGGTGTGGTGAAAGAAATTTTCTCTTGATCTTGAAGTAACACCTTCATCTGATTGTATCCAGAAAAGCCATCCATCACAGAAATTCTTTCAGCGCCGACCACTTTCTGCAAAATATGATCCATCTTCGGCAAAGGTTAATTATATTTCATAGCGACCTTATTCAAATTCCTGAAATCTATGCAAAGCCTTATTTCTCCATTTTAATTTCTAAAAGGGACTAAATTAGCAACCCATCTTGAGAATCTTAAATTCACAATAATTTTGGCATCAAATAATTTTTTTATTTCCTTCTCAAGAACTGGTAGAAATATTGGATTTATTCTTTTGAGCTTCTGTTTGAAAAGATTTTCTTTGGGTTTAATTGGAATAGTGTGTTGTATTATTTAAGTATCATATTACTTAAGGTCTTCATAACTCCAAGAAAATACATTTGTATACTTTTTCATCAAATCCACATATTCTTCTTTTTCTTTTGCAAGAAAATTTTTAGACAGTTTTACAATCTTTGGATTCTCTTAAGTACCAATATTTCTATCTTCAATAGCATTATCAACCAGTTTTACTTTTGGATCTTTAGCAACATCATTAAAATCAAAAATTTTCTCTAAAGGAATCAAACCTCTTGGTATAAAATTTCTTTTCAATTGAATGATATCATTTCCTCCTAAAGTTCCCTTCAATTTTTCAGTACTAGCCTTTTCTTCTTTGTTTTCTTCAACCTCTTGGAAATTTTCACTGTCATCGTTTTCAACATCAATATGAGTGTTTACAAATTCTCCTGATAGTTCCAAAAATATTTTTATCTACATGTCATATTAAAATACCTACCAATATTTAGAATTATCAGGTATAGCTGGTCTATTTACAATATCTACATGATACTCTTTTTGAATAGCACTTGGATTTTTGAATTTACCGGCAGCAACCGCCAAAAAATATGCTACTATATTCTCATATCTTGGAATCACCTTAATTGTATGTTCTGTAAAATAATTACCAATCATATCCCATACTTAATTTCTGTAAGCTCTCATCCGGGGATGTCTGGTTTGATAACTATCATTCCCTTGGTTTATCACAAGCTCTGAATCTCCTAAAACTCTTATCCTTTGTGCTCCCAGATCCTTCAATGCATGCAACCCAAGTAACAGGGCTTCATATTCAGCCACATTATTCGTACATTCAAATGTTAACTTATATGACAAAGCTTTAAAATCCCTTATAGGAGAAATTATATATACACCAGCACTAGCGGCAACCTTTTCCACAGATCCATCAAAATACATAGTTCATAAACCATCTCTTTTCTGTTTCTTTTCCAAAGCATTTTGTTCTATCAGTCCTTCTTTATTCTTTTCATATTTCATTTGCAACGTAGACTCCAAATCACACAGGACAGTATCATTAAAGAAAATGGAAGAACCCAAATCAGTATTGACAGCATATATATGATGAATTTTGGGTCTATCTTGATTGATCACTACATAAGGGGTTCTTTTCTCACTATACAACCTCCTACTCCCATCTTGGACAGGAATAGTGGCATATGACATGTCCATTTGCAAGCTACCCTTCAACTTTGAATTCCAAGACCTTGATAACAACACCCCAAATTTTGGTGGAATGTCTGCCACTACCACATCCATTAATATTGTTTTAGTTGGAAATTTATTCAAAGTTACTACCATATGTTTAATTAATGCAAGACACTTCACCCTCCTCTAATCAAAGGAATACAAATTTTTACAAGGTCTTGTCACTTCCAGTCCCAATCTTTCAACTACTCCTTTTGGCATTAGATTATGTGATGCAACTGAATCTAAAATTGCATTATGTACCACCATATCATGCACATTCAAACTCAAATAAAAAGTATAACTTCTTCATCACCTATACTTTCAACTTTTGACCCAAATGAAATAGTAGGATTATCATCTGTCAACTCTAAAATGTCTGATTGGAATTATCCTTGACCTTTAACCATATTTGTTATTGTATCTCTATACTCATTATTTATCAACAATTCATTAAAAGGAACATATATTTTTAGCTTGGAAAGTTCATTCTGGAAATTAAAAGTAGAATTAACTTTCTCTACATCTACTGGTGCTACTTGTTTCAATCCTTTTGTTTTATGTACTTCATTTTCAACTTCTTTATTTACAACAGACTCTTTTTGTATTTCCTTTCCTTTTTCTGTATTTAATGAAGTTGTGGAAGGATGATTTGGATTTAACCTCCCTTTATTTATAATGACTTCTCTATTTCTCAGTCTAATCTTCCTCTATACATCAACCATAGCATGCAAATAACCCCTCTGATACTGCTCTAATTCCCTTTCAAATTCTTCATTTCCATATTCTTGTGCAAACATGTGATGTTCTTCTTCAGTAAGATATATCTTTGAATCTAATTCCCCAAAAAGATGAATTTCATTCTCAGCAGGATCCTCTTCATCCGCAACATAATTCTTAGGGAAAGGTGGTTGAATCTGCTATTCTTCTTGATTCCTTGGGTTTCTCATATCTCTTTGCCTGTTTTGTGGAGGCATAGGAGGATTTGGACTTCTAAAATTTGGATTTATGATTTAAGGATTAGCTTGTTCTCTATTGAATGATCTATTGTCCATAGTCAATCTATCCATTAACTTCTCCATTGTCTTCAACATCATTTCAAATTTAATATCAGTTGTAGAAGAAGAAGTGGAAGGCATATTTTCTTCTCTTGTTTTCCTCCTATCAACGTTTTTTTGTTTCATCATTCCACTCGCCATCATATTTTCTTCCACTTCTAAAACATCTGTGAACATAGTAGCAAGACTTGTTGATTTTCTCTCTCTTAATGAAAAAAAAAAGTCATTATGAAAAGCCCCAGTTTAATGAAGTTTAGCAGTATCCGCAGAAGGTTTTATATCTTTTGGAATGGAATTATAAACCCTCATAAATCTGCTTGAAAATTCATGAACAGATTCAAAACCTCCTTTCTTGAGACTATTATATTGGAACAAAAGCTGCAGAGGGCTTTGTTTGTCATCCCATATTTCTAGAAATGCATCTTCGAAGGCTTGAAAAGTCAGTATTGATGCAGCTGACAAATATTTAAACCATTTCTTTGCTTCCCCTGATAAACTCTGAGAAAACAACCACATTTTAACATCCATATAATTGACTTCCTCCAAGTCAACAAAATATTCAAATTTAGATACATGCTGCTTTGTTGTGATGCTTCCTTCTCCATCAAATAAAGAAATTCTCTGAGAATAATTTTGAGGAAGATCATGCAAGACATCAGGTAAACGTAAAGGAGAAAATCTGGCTACCATTGGTCTAGGTGGAATTGGAGGGACTGATGAATTTTGAATATTTTCAATAATAGGTGTTTCTTAAACTTTTGTAGACTGTTGAAGATCTCTCCAAAGGGAATCAAGAAAATAAGATTCTAATCTTTGAGGGTTAAATTCAACGTTTTCAAGATCAGACTCAGATTTAGATTTCAACAAACCCTTTTCAATATCAATTTCCCATTTTTATCAAAGATGCTATGAAAATTTTGAGAAGATGATGCACCAAACAAAGAAATATCTACTTTTTCTTTGTCTTTTTTTTCTTAAATGATTTTTCTGGATCCTCCAAACTCATAAAACTTCAGTATCACAATTACCTCGTGTGTGTCTTTTTGAAGCCAGTATGTCTTTTGAATTCTTGCAATAATTTTAGAATTGGAATCGCCAGGGAAAATTTACAACTTTTTTTACTGACAAAAATCCATGTTTGCCCAATAAAATCTTTTCTTAATCTTTATAAACTTTGTCATTCCTCCCAGGGCTGATTTGCACTTTAATCCCCAGAAATGGCACCAATTTGTTAGAACTCAAAATATAACAAAGGTTGTGGAAGGTAATCTCAAGGTAATAGCAAAAACCACTTCAGAAAGAAACTGGATTTTCTTTCTAGAGAGGGATCTCTCACATATAAATTTAACAAATCCAGATATATAAAATCAATATTTAAATCAAGTAGATGGTTGAAACAACACATATACCATTATGAAATGGATTCAAATAGATAAAGATGAACAAAGCTTCATACAAAGAATCCCAACAAAGGCAAGATGATCACTTAGTCACAGTCATTCATTGATTTTCGGGTGAATAAGAAAGAAACATGAACAATCCATCAATATAAACCATCACAAGATGAATTCTATATCAACTTCAAAATAAATATTTGTGAAATATCTAAATCAATAGCCAGAGCATAACTTGTATGAATTATAAAACTATTAAACACTATGTTCAGATACAAATAAAACATAATGGAAGGTAAGCACTTAGAAGACAATTACATGGAAAGAAGGCACAAACTGTAACATTAAATGACACATGAATCTTTGGAGATCAACTAGCATTCAACTCTGTTATTTACTCAAAAATGAATAATTTCTCAAAAATATCAGTCTAAACATATGGGTTCCAACCCCCAATACATCAAATAAATTCAAATATATACAAAGAGAGCTTCTTCCCAAGAAGATCAATAACCGAATAATCAGTTAATCAAAGTTTTATTGTAACTATATTGTTATAGATGATTTCACCACCTCAAGTGAATCACACTTTGTATGGCCTTCCCCTTTCCCACTATAGACTCCTTAGACCCCGTGGACCATTTTTTGTCCTTTGATGTTTCCTTGACCATCCCTAAAAACAAGTGAAAATTGATACACACAACTTTTAAACCTATAAGCACGTATATATGTGGGTTTGACCACTAAAACCGTGTACATCAGGATGTGTACAAAATCCAAATCCTTTTGGAGTTTTCCTTGACATGGATCCGACTCGCTTGACTCCTGGCCTTCCCTATGCCTTGAGATCACTCGAATTCGACCTTTCATTACCCCTTTGAAAAGCTATATAAAGAACTCTATGGTACATTGAAGGCATATGAGAGAATTGAGAGTAAGGAAACTATAGTCCATTGTTGCTGGAACTTATGCTTGAGTCTACATCCCTTTGTCCCTTGGAGCACTAGTGTGTTATTCCCAAACTTGCCTTTTTCTTGTGAGCTTGCTATCGAGAGATGGAGGATTGAAGTGGTGGAGGCCCAAGTAGGGGATTTAGTTTCTTTGGGTCACAGATGTGCCATCAGAGGTTGTATCTTGTAATATCTGATTTATATTAATAGAAATATCTTTTCTTGTCCAATAATGTGTGTTGGAATGAATATTTTATCCATTGGATTATGTCAAATGCTTATACATTATTGATTATATATGCTAGAATAGATATAAAACCATGATATATAGAATGCTTGTATTGTTTACTTGTTGTTGAGGAAGTAATCTATCAATTCAAGCTGAAGTTGGAAAGCTCAACGGGGATCTACTTCAACCGTCCGGAATAAGGTACGAGGTCTGATCCTTTAGTGTTAGACATTTAATTTCTATTGCATACTAGAAAATATTGATTTCTAGAGACAAGCTATCTGTTGTGGTACCCCAAGCCATAGGAATTTTTCTTCGTAACAGAATTGGCGACTCCGCTGGGGAGTTCCTAGTAGTTTTCCTTTGGGGGTTGTTTTATCGGAATTCAATGAATTTGAATTGCTCTCTCTCTCTTGTTTTTGTGTTGGGTATGGGGGCATGTATGCCTAGTAGTGTCTGACCAGTGTGAATTTTGTCTTAGCTTGTCTATTTGCCTTGATTTTATGCACCTTTCTTCCTGTATGCGAGTTTTTAACTCATAGTCGCGTATACACGTGGGTTTCTCTGATATTTCCACGTATACACATGGGTTTACTGCGAACAGTTGCGTATACCATTAGTTTTTCATTTTTGTGGAAGTTAAATGGTTGTTGGGTGAAGTTTGATGTTTGTAGAGTCTCCTTTGGCACTACCTGAGTCTGTTTATACCTTTGTTTCTGACCAGAAACGTTTTTTTTTTTGGCTAAATTTTTTTTTAGAAGGTTCTTGTCATGGCATTTTCTATTTTTTGTTTGAGATTATTGCATTAGAGTTCTTTTACCTTAGTGATTTTCTCGAGTGCTATTTGCGTGTGCTTGCAGAGTCTACGGGTCGTAGAATCATTCTTTTCTTTTATGCATCTAATTTTATTTCAAAAAATCTAAAAACATTTGCTTATCATCATGCATTGGATTTTTGCATTTTTTCATTGTACTGGAACTAGATTTGCTTTGGAGTACTAGTTAGGACTTCATATAGGAAATCTTGCATTCATTCTTTGAAGAAAAATTGTGCATTTCATGTAGTAGCATACCCTATTTTCATGGACACAATGCATTTGCATTGATTGTTAGGTGTGCATTTTACTTCATGTTGCGTCATAACACCATTAGTTGCACAGCCATATCCCTATTTTGAGTAATAAAGCCAATTAAAATCAACACTAAATTAAAATGAGTTACACTCTTTTCTTTTCTAGGGTGCACCAACAAGATTAGGTTTTAGGATATTGGAATAGTTCATTGTAAGTAAATTCTCCAAGATCACTAAACAACAACATGTATGTGTCTGTCCAGGTGAGTGTGTGAAATCCTTGGTTTAACCAGTGTTTCTTAGGATCCTACTCTTAAAAGGGAGTTAAGCACGAGGCAGTGTGAGCAGTTATTGATTGGGATGACCCCTAGTCATAACTGAGTAGCACTGGAGATATTTCCAGGATTGTATTCATATATGGGGGCTCTTTCGATAGTTTCAGGCTTTGCTACCCTGCCCATACGGTCAATCCCGCCTGTGACTATCCGCCTGAGCATTGACTATATTGAGGTGACCTTAGTGGCCTTACCTAGGATATAGAGGGGGTACTTTGTAGGGTTTATTCTATGGGTGTCCCAGCCAGTTTAGGGTTGGACAGCACAGTCGCTTTATGTGTTGACGCTGAGGGCCACAATAATTGGTTACATACCTCCGCTTGTTGTGTATGGAAGTCTCAAGCCTCTCCTAGGCGAGACATACCTGCTTCATTCGGGATCTCACTTATCTAGCCCTTGTTTTCTTTCATTTTGCTTTAGATTTTATTATTGGTTGCTCTGTGCATGATAGTTTTCCTAGGATTTGCGTAAATAGAGAGTCTTTTTTATTTTTTGAGTCATTTTGGATTTGGGTGCGGCTCCCCGCCATTCTCATTGTTTAGCAAGACTTTCTCCTTCTACTTCTCCTCCTCCTTTGGGAGAGAGACCTAGACAGTCCAGGTGGACTATCTCACACATTGATTCACACACCATGAGAGACCATATAGAGGATATTCCTAAACCACCTTCTCCCATTCATGTTGACGATGGGGAGTTTACTCCTACTTATAATCCTTCACCCGACTTGGCCGATTTAGGTCCTGTGATTTCTGAGATAAGAACCTTTCATGATAGACCTAATCCCTCTAGGGTTGATTCCCCATTGACACATTACTGATATGGAATGCCGGAGGATGCTGAGACTCGTTCTGAACCCGTAAGCACCAGCTATGGTAGTTATGCTACGTCTGGTTTTCCCACACATGATTTGGCATTTCATGTCGAATCTATGTTCGACCCTGACACTATGCTTGGGGGCACTCTCATTCCTTACCATGTTGAGAGGTTTGGGAGCACTAGTCACCTTGCACCTTCTGTCCCAGTGGTGGAAGTTACATCACATATTCCTCCTAGGTCTAGGGTTAGTGATCCTATTAGGATACCAGACCTGAGATGGGTAACGATAGGGAATAATACATACATTATTACTTAGGTCCCTCCATCCTCAGTCCCTACTCCATCAAATGTTCACCCTCCACCTTATTCACGTGGTCCTTCGAGCTGAAACGTTGCTATGAGTTATGTCCATACTGTAGTTACTAGACTAGTTGTGTCTCAGCTTCATGTACCCCCCGTCATTTCAGGAGGTCATGCTCATACTTCTAGAGGTCACATTCCTACTTCCGACATGTATATTCCTACTTCCAAAATGTATGTTCCTACTTTCAGAGTGTCCCATGGGACATTGCATGCGATGACATATGGACCCTATTATGCAACATAGTATGGACAGAGTTTTTCACCTTATGGGGGCGGGTATCCACAACCTGCTTACTCTCCTAATTACAGCTTCGTAGCTCCTACTAGTCAAGGTCCACCCCACTATGGTGTTTTCACACCATCCTATATGGGTCGTACGGGAGGAGGGCACTATGGTCAAGGCCATGGTGGTAATCAGACCTATATGAATCAGGGATCAGTCCATCAACCTCATCATCCTAGGCTCCATTTCCTTGCAACGCTCAATCTTCCTGACTTGTTGAGATTAACGAACGATCTGATAGCTCATGAACCGACTTGGCCGACTGTCCCTACCAAGCTTCCTTTGGACATACCTAAGTTCAAGGGAAAACCGAGAGAGGATCTGAGTGAACACATTACTACGTTTCACCTATGGTACTCTTCGAATTCTTCACATCAGGACTCAATTCATTTGAGGCTATTTCAATGCACCCTTACAGGGCCTGCCACAAAATGGTATATAGAGTTACCTAGGGGAGATTTCGCTTTATTCGACGACCTTGCGATAAATTTTATTAATCAATTCTAGCTACCAGTGCGTTATGATGTTGGTACTGAACTCTTGTCAACATTTTGGCAAGATAAAGCCACACATATCTCTGATTATATTCAAGAGTGGCGTAGATGGAAGAGGTTAATTAAATCCTTTATACCACCAGAGTTCCTCCTCGAGTGGTTCCTCAAGTCGTTATTGCCGTATATAGAAAAGGATGTTTCCACATCCAGAGTGCAGAATGAGGAACAAGCAATTTTTAGGGCACAGGAACTGGACTTGATCTATGCTCAATCCGGTTTGTTAAATGAGATTATTCCCGATGCTCTGCATTCAAGTTTCAACCCCAAAGTCAAACTTGGACCACATGCCGATGGCATTGTAGGTTGTGCAAGTGCGAAACCTATGGATTCGGTTGCAAAACAAGTTAGTCAATTGTCAATCAACCAATCTAATTCAGGACAAGCTATGGATTCATCTCAACCCACCCAAATGACGAGTGTACTTTCTATGCAATCGTCGGACCAGAAGGGTAACCAGCAGCCCAGACGGAATAGAAAAAAAGGGTAAAAATAATCATAAGGGTGGGAATGAGAATGAGAATGATAATAGTAATGAAAAGAAAAGCCGAAATGCTGGGGGGGACAAGCAAGATAAACGTAAGGTTAAGTTTCCTTGCAAGTTATGTAAGGACGATCACCTCACTTACTTGTGCCCTCTTATTGAGGAACCTTTGAGATTCTTGGCACAGGGCCCAGCTTTGCTAACTAACCCTTTACCACATAATCAAAATATGAACTCGAAGAACCATGACCAGTCTGGTGATGATCATGATTCTTCGGACGGTAGTGGTCGTGGGTGCATTAACATGCTCTGTGCTGTGAAATTTGTGACCCAAGCGAAAGATTATGGTTCGTCACAACCCAGCCTAGGAAAAGAGCCTGATCCACCAGGGTCCCCTTTGCGTATTGAGAAACCTATGATAAACCTGAGACTGCACCTCACATTCCTAAGGGAGTCCTTAAGCATTCAGGGCATAATCCAAATGCCTGAGCCACCCAGAACTATTCAGTTGTTGAGGATTTGGGCCACGCTCCTTGTGCAATTTCTGCATTGGAAGTGCTTCAGAGTTGTCCATCGCAAAGGAAGGCATTGCTTTCTACCCTTGGCATGAATGACGATGATTCTTCCTTCATTATAAAATTTGAAACCGCAGGACTTCAGCCTCGCTTGCCCTACTATGTGTCTATTTTGATTCACGTAGAATGTCTTAATATGATCGTCAAGCGCACTATGATTGACAAGGGCGCTGCTGCTTTTGTGATGTCTTTATCCTGTTGGAAGGGTCTGGGTTCTTCTGAGCTGTCTAAATCAGTGACAATGTTAACTTCGTTTGATGGGAGATCTTTTAGGCCACATGACATCATTCCTTCCCTTAAAGTCCATTTGGGTGGGAAGACCGTTGCAATAGAGGTCGAGGTGGTTGATGTTCCCCTTGACTACAATCTCTTGCTGGGTAGGAACTGGATGTACAGTATGCAAGCTGTTTCTTCTTCCTTGTTCCGTGTTGTATGTTTTCCACATAACAGGAAGATCGTAACAATTGATCAAATGACATTCAAGAATCTGTCTATTACCGCATCTTTGGGAGCTTCGATCCCGATCATTGAGCACTCTCAGCCGACAACTGGGAGTGTGGGTGTAGGAATGTATCCATACCTCATGGGAAGCTTTAGTTGTCCTACACCGATCCTTATGATAGGATCTAGTTTTAATGAGGCTTCAACATCTACGAGATTAGTGTCTTTTCACACGAGTCATATGGAAGATCCTTATATTCTTCCTATACCAAGTACTTTGAGTGAGCCCGTCATGACAAACATGCCATTTCCTACAGCTATGATAGCTTACAAGCTAATCTCAAGTGTGTTGCAGATCCTAGTCCTTCCTCTTCACGGATGGAGGAGGAGGACCCTTATGTGCTGTCAGCATGGGTAGTACAGTCTTCTCATGCACACGACTTCCTGGATACAGTTTTCCCTTCAGATGAAGCGATTATTGAGGCTATGTCAAGAGTTGAGCCACCATGGGAGGAACTCCATCACAGATTGTACTTTCTTCCAGATCTTAGCTGCTTGGAGTGTGAGGATTTTAGGGCGGTTCTTAGTCAGAGGGTTGGTAGTCTTGTGGTTCCATTAAGCTATCCTAGTTCGATGGCTGATGGAAACATGGCGAACATATCTTCAACGATTCCTATCAACATCTCTTGCAATCGTGGCATGATAGAGAATGTCTATATTGGGGTGGAATGTTCCCATGCTGAGATTCTTGAATACACCGAGCTATTTAAGGAATTCGATGAAATTTTTGCTTGGTCTTACGACAAGATGCTAGGTATTGACCCTCGTATTGTCGAGCATGAGATTAAGACTTACCCCAATGTTAAGCCTTTTTGACAATGTTTATGTGTGGTGAATCCTAGGAAAGCACTCACGATTAAGGCAGAGATAGAGAAGTTGTTGAAAGCTGCTTTCATCTATCCCATTCCCTTGACAGAGTGGGTCTCAAACCCCATTCCGGTTGATAAGAAGCAGGGAATGATTCGCATATGTACTGATTTTCGTGATTTGAATCGTGCCTATCCTAAGGACAATTTCTCCACACCATTTATTGATCAGATTTTGGATGAGTGTGCGGGTAGCGAGGTGTTCTCCTTCATGGATGGATTTTTAGGATATAATCATATACAGATTAAACCTGAGGACAAACATAAGACTAGATTTATTTTCCCTTGGGGAATGTTTGCATATCAGAAAATTCTTTTTGGCCTTAAAAACACTAGAGCTACATTTTAGCGGGCAACGACCTTGATCTTCCATGATCTCAAGTCAATTATCGAAGTATTTTTGGATGACCTCGCTGCTCATTCTCGCATGAGAGTGCGTCATCCCTATCACTTGAGATTGGTATTCAAAAGATGTCGGCACTATTCGGTTAGATTAAATCCTCATAAGTGCATCTTTTGTGTGAAGTCAGGGTGTTTGTTAGGATTCATCATTTCTAAAGAGGGTATAAGAGTCGACCCTTTGAAGGTTGAGGCAATACTTCAGTTGTCTCCCTTGAAGAATATTCGTCATCTTCAGTGTTTGCAAGGCATGGAAAACTTCTTACGGAGATTTGTTATCAACTTTGCCAATTTGACTAGAGGCTTCATGCGTCTCTTGATGAAGGACACCCCCTTTTATTGGGATGACCAAGCCCAGGAGTCCTTCGATGCACTCAAGTGAGCCCTAGCATTGGCCCTGGTGATTAGTCCCCCATAATATAGCCATGATTTTCTATTATATGTGGCCACGTCATTAGAGATGATTGGTATGGTTTTGGTTCAAGAGGATGAGGAGCTCCAAGAGCATGTCATATATTATTTGAGCCGGAACCTTATTGACACATAGATTCATTATTCTCATGTCGAGAAGCTTGCTTTAGATACCTTACATGCGGTTCAGCGGTTGAGACATTACATTCTACTTCACTAGACCTTGGTTGTAGCCCATGTCAATCCATTTCAATTCATCCTCACCCGAAGGATGATTGGGGGAAAATATAATAAATGGATTGTCATTCTGCAAGAATTCGATCTCGAGTTTGTTTCGGCAAAATCGAAGAAGTCTTTACTTTTTGCAGAGCTTATATCGGATTTCTCAAGCGAGGCTGAGGAGTTGGTTTGTGAAGATACGTTGGTCGATGAACATGTCTTCTTAATATCAATGTTAGACCCATGGTATGGGGATATCATAATATATTTACAAACATTGAAGACCCCTACTCACCTCTCGTGAGATGAACGACCACGATTACATCATGTCTCTAAGAACTATCTCATAGTGGATAACATTTTGTACTGCCGTGGGGTAGATTCCATTTTACAATGTTGTTTAACTCATGAAGAGGCTGAGGTAGTGCTAAATGATTGCCACAGAGGTGCGTGTGGTGGTCATTTATCTGGGATTTCTACATCTCAAAATATTTTAAGAGCAGGTTTTTTTTGGCCGTCGATCTTTAAGGATTGTGTTGATGCGGTTAAGAGGTTCCACCCTTGCCAGGTGTTCACATGTAACATGCACTCAAAACCTGCCCCATTACATACCATTATCACCGCCAGTCCCTTCACTAAGTGGGGGCTCTATTTTATGGATTGCAACCCAGATTCAGCTGGGGGGCACCATCATATTATAGTGGTTGTTGATTACTTCACAAAGTTGGCTGAGGATATGCCTACATTAAAATTCGACGGTGAGATAACCACTCATTTTGTATTCAACCAAATTATTACTTGGTTCGGGATTCTGAAAGAGCTTGTCACTGACCATGGCTCGCACTTTCAGAACTGTATGATGGAAGAGTTGGCATCAAAGTTAGGGTATAATCAAGAGCATTCCTCTTCTTACTACTCTCAAGTGAATGGACAGGTAGAGGCAATGAATAAATCACTCAAATCCATTCTCCAATGAACCATTGCACAGAGCAAGAACAATTGGCACATCATGTTATATCCTACTTTGTGGGCATATCAAACCATTGTTAATACTACCACTGGTTATTCTCCATATCAACTTGTACATGGAGTGGAGTCAATATTTCTAGTTGAATACGAGATTCCTTCTTTGAAGCTAGTTGTAGAACTCTTACCGGACACTTCCCCATTGGAGGAGCATTTGGTTCACCTTGACCAACTTGATGAGAAACGTCGGGATGCCTTCGTGGCTCTAGAAGTCAATAAACGTCGTGTAAAGGTCCAGTATGATAAGTCTATCCATCCAAGGAGGTTTAGTGAAGGAGACTTGGTACTTCTATGGGATCAACCAAAAGAACCCTTGGGGGCAGGGAAATTTAATCCTATGTGGCGTGGCCCTTACATGGTCAAGCGCATGTTAAAGAAGGGTGCATATGAGTTAGTGGATTACAAAGGAACGGCCTTGGTGGAGCCTAGAAATGGGCTCTATCTCAAGAAATACTATGCATAATTTTCAGCCAAGGATGCTTATTGTATATTATTGTACAGTTTTGCATAGTTAGGTATTTTTCTTATCATGATTGGGTTTGTGATTAGTTTTCGTTTCTTTTGGCAGATGTCAATGGAATCTTCCACCTACATAGGATTCGCGGATGGTGCAAGCCATCACACTCAACACTCATCCTCTGCTGCTTGGGTGATTTATACTCCTATGGGTAAGGTAATGTCTTCAGGAGGCGTATGTCTACGGCCATCTTCCAACAATGTTGCCAAATATAGTGTCATTATTGAGCTTCTATGGGATGCCATTTCACATGGCATTCTCTCTCTTGAGGTACGTCTTGATTCGGAGTTAGTAGTGTCATAGCTCAATGGTTTGTACCATGTTAGAGATCTAACATTATTGAGAAGATTCTTACATGTGATATTGTTAGAACGACAATTTGACAATATAACATATATACATATTCCAAGAAATAATAATCAAGTTGCTGACTCATATGCTAACTACGTGTTAGATTGGCATTTGTTTCATTCACAATAAATTAATCACAAACACAATTTTTACACTTGTAAATAAATAAACCGATCACCATAAAATTTTATATATAAAAACCAAATGTGATAATACATAGTGTCATGATACAAAATTGGGGCTCTCGAGCCACCAACATATAATACATGGTAGTAAAAAATGTATACACTCCCAGGTGTCTAATCCTATGGAGGAGGAGGAGGGTTGTGATCATGGAAGGTCACTACAGCTCTAGCTAGCCGTCAGAATAATCGCACCCATGCAAGTGGTACACCCACCACCTACAGCTACATAGCCTCAGGCAAGTCCTTGACTTGCGCCATGGGAACCTTATGTGTCAATCTCACAAAATTGGTATGAGTTCTCTGGAGCATCCGCTTTGCATCCACACCCATGATTTCATCACCTCTTCCCCTCCGTCTATGATGTGGGAAGCCTTCTAGGCGTCATGGTCCCACATCTACACATAAATGGTAGATGTCACTATGTATTGTCACACAAAAATATGTCTTTTTGATTCCATATAATCAAGAAAACACAAAAAATTAAATAATTCAAAAAATTTAAAAGAAAGAGGGTCGAGATTCGTTACCTATATCGCCATATGCCCATCCTGGTGGTAGCGGCATGTCCAGGTCCCCCCGAAAATCTATCCCTGCATAGGGGTAGTCATCGATGGCAAATATCTATCGTCGTCACCATGGAAACAAGTCAGCTAGATATGGGTTGGCCACCCTACCACCCCCCAGTCTGTGCATAGCATCTTCCCAACGCCGTTGGGCCAGATCTCAAACCCCATGAAGAGGAACGTCCACTCTGGGGCTCAATCCTGGAACACGCTCTAAGAAAAACGTGCTTAGAATACTGCTGAACCCGAAGTTTAGCACTCTACTTACCTTACACTCACTAAGCTGATGTTTCATTTTGCTTAGTAGTGTAGTGTTTCAGTCGTAAATCGTGGGTCTCACGCACTCCATTGCATAGAACACCAGAGGCCACAAGGCCTGGTGGAGTGATGCCAAGCCTGCTATCCTGCCCAATGTCAATAGTATGGCCTTTAGGCCCAGAACCTATATAGAGTTGGTAGGGACCTAACTCCCCACCTTCTCTATGTCTAGATAGTAGTACACCACAATGTACTCATCGATAGTCATGCCACCTCCTGGCCCACCACGAGAACGAAGGTTCACCACTTCCCCTCGTCTAGAAAGCCCAGTAATGAAATATATGTCCTCCACCTCTATAGTGAGGGACATCCCATCTATCTGGAAGGAATCTGAATCTAGATCCCAGTAATCCACCAGCATCTGTAATAGTCTTGGTTTGTCCCTTAAGCCACCAAGACACCAAAGCTTGTAGAGTCCACATGCACGTAGGGCCTGTTGAGCCATTAGATCGGCCCTTACTGCTTCCTCTACCTCACCATGTTCACACTCTCTCGACTCTAGAACCATATTGCATAATAAATTGCCAATTTACCCATTATATTATTGAAAAAACCTTATGCACGGCCTCATATGCGACTGTTTTCAAAACAACCGCATATGTACGTGGGTTTGGGGGAATTTCCACGTATATCCATCCCTATATGCAGAAAAACCCTCGATTTCTGTGTGGGCCACAGTGCCCTTTTTAGGTTGGCCTATAAAGCTTAATTGACCATGGAATTTGCTAAAAATCGCATCAAAATAAAAGAGGAGAGCATGGGTAAATACCTAGAAGAAACGGTAGTGGATTCCGCCAACTGGATCTCCTAGAATTCGCTGTGGAAAATCTGAGCTCAAATGGGTAAAAGTTTCAAATGTTTTATACTATTTTGAATTGTTTACTATTTATATAAATTTTCCAAATATTTGAAAATTTTTACCCCCTTTTCTATAGTTTTGACATTTTCTAACCATTTTGGACCGTTTTTGACATAATTCATGTTGTAGAGGACCATTTTCAATGTCGTTTTCGCCGTCGAGTTGACCCATTCATGAAAGTCCCAGGTATAATGTATAAACTGGCATATAGGTTAGGTTTCATCACTATTTTCATTTTTCATGACCTTATGACCATCTCATCATGACCTCAGGTATGAACCCACTCTATTATGTCACAAAACCTTCTTGTTGCTTTAGAAGTGGCATGATATGAGTGGTAGACTTCACCTTACATGGGTACCCTAGTTAGCACCTTATTTGCATTTGGTTCCCATGCTGATGTTTTCTCCTTTAGGGTGTGGGAGTCCATTGTATAATACTTCCATGACATTTCGCAAGAGCCTCATACTCCTCTTGATCTTTTGCTGGCCTATTTCCCTCAGGACTCCCTCATGTCAAGTTGTGAATGCATTATCATGAACTTTGCCTACCTTATTGAGCTTTATGCTGAATTCCCTAACATTGCGTTTCAGCCATATAGCTCGACCTCGTCTCATGTCTAGCCATGCAGAGCCATTTTTTATATCCTTTGCAGCTTGTTTCTTTTTTTACCAGGAGGGGATCTTCCCCGGAGTGTCGATATCCTACACATGTATCCTTACATTGAGCATAAGTATGTTCCACTTCTTGGAACTAGTTTGTTTTCCTTTATGACACTAATGTCATCCTAGTCTATAACTATAAAGCAATCTTATTCTTTTTCAATATTTTTAAATAATTGAAAAAGTCCAAAAAAAAAAAAAACCAAAAATCCGGACAAGGAAAGATGTCATCTTTGGCAGCTATTGAGTTGTGTCACCTTCGAACAGAGCATTGTAAATCACATCCATTGGTTGGGTTATAGTTTAACTTTAGGAGCCGTCCTCGTTTATCTGACTTTATCTCCACTGAATGGTTAAGCTTCCAGTCCCCATGGAGCCTCTGTCGATCCCTTCTGTGTTGCAGAGATGTCCCAGTTTGTATATCGAGTCTATGCTACCTTAATTCAGTCACCATACGTCGTTATGCTCTTTTTCGAAGGAATTTGAAACCTGTGTCAGCCATTCCTTAGTTATCTTGACTTTACATGTCGGCCATTCCCGGTATAGTTACTGGTTCGTGCACCTTATGATCGAGTCCTTCCACATTATACAGCTTTGTTGAGTACCTCGTGTTGGATGATGGGGGATTCCTTAATTCCCTCCTTCCAGCGGATTTCATCCCATTGACTTCATATCATTTATTATGGGATTGGAATTGAGATTCATTTTGAGTTCCTTGAGACTTGCAGTGATCAATGGCAGGTTCTCTCTCCATCGACAGTTTTTTGGGAATACATCAATGTCCCCTGATCGATGGATCCTCTCAAGTGTTCGACCTCAACACATTTATTCACACTTGTTAGTTTGTACTCTAGTACCTTGATTCCCATTTTCATTATCGATGGGTGAGCTCGCATCTGTTAACGGTATACATTAATGACCAGTAATCAGACGATGGACTACTATGTTTGAACTTGAAACCCCTATTCGCATAGTAGGACATGTACTCATAGCGGTTTGTGTAGAAAACTTTCTAGATTGGTGGCATCTCTTATATGCTACCTCCTTGATCATGCCAGTGTTCATGAGATTTCATCTCTCGTGACTTGATCCAGTATATGTCAGACATTTCCAGCCACTATGGAGATCTTTTTCTATTATATATCTTTAACCATTATGGAGATCATGGTCCTTTGTATATCTTCATCATGGAGATTCTGATCTATGTATATTATACGTGGCGATGACCACTTATGTGATATCTTGTGTCATGCCTATTTATGGTCATTGTGCTCTTACGCATTTGGGACTGCTATATGTATTTGCAGTTATGTGCAAAGTTGTATTATTGTACTATGTTGATTGAGTGGTTGGTCTTCCATTTGGGATCCTTCATCACTCCACTTCTGGGATGGACTTATAATGTATTTTGTCCATAGTATAACCCCTCTGACCTCACACATTAGGGGGCATCTGTTATAGCTGATTTCACCACCCTAGGTGAATCACACTTTGTATGGCCTTCCCCTATCCCACTGCAGACTCCTTAGACCTCGCGGACCATTTTTTGTCATTTGATGTTTCCTTGACCATCCCTAAAAACATGTGCAAAATGATACACGTGACTTTTAAACCTATAAGCACGTATATACACGGGCTTGACCACTAAAACCACGTACATCGGGCTATGTAAAAAATCCAAATCCTTTTGGAGTTTTCCTTGACATGGATCTGACTCACTTGACTCCTGGCCTTCCCTATGCCTTTAGGTCGCTTGGATTCGACCTTTGATTACCCCTTTGAAAAGCTATATAAGGAACTCTATGGTAAATTAAAGGCATATGACAGAATTGAGAGAAAAGAAACTATAGTCCATTCTTGACAGAACTTATGCTTGAGTCTACATCCCTTTGTCCCTTGGAGCACTAGTGTGTTCTTCCCAAGCTTTCCTTTTTCTTGTGAGCTTGCTATCGAGAGATGGAGGATTGAAGTGGTGGAGGCCCAAGTGGGGGATTTAGTTTCTCCGATTCGTAGACGTGTCATCAGAGGTTGTATCTTGTAATCTCTGATTTATATTAATAGAAATATCTTTTCCTGTCCAATAATGTGTGTTTGAATGAATATTTTATCCATTGGATTATGTCAAATGCTTATACATTATTGATTATATATGCTAGAATAGATCTAACACCATGATATATAGAATGCTTGTATTGTTTACTTGTTGTTGAGGAAGTAATCTATCAATTCAAGCTGAAGTTGGAAATCTCAACGGGGATCTACTTTAACCATCCGAAATAAGGTACAAGGTCTGATCCTTTAGTGTTAGACATTTACTTTCTATTGCATACTGGAAAAGATTGATTTGTGGAGTCAAGCTGTCTGTTGTGGTACCCCAAGCCATAGGAATTTCTCTCTGTAACATATATTCCTAACAACTAGGAATAAAACTACATGATTCGATTCTAACAACAGATCATTTGATTATAATCAATTTAGTGTTACAGAAGAAATTCGTATGGCTTGGGGTACCACAACAGACAACTTGACTCCAGAAATCAATCCTTTCCAATTTGCAATAGAAATTAAATATCTAACACTAAAGGATCAGATCTCATGCCTTATTCTGGACGATTGAAGTAGATCCCTGTTGAGCTTTCCAAATTCAGCTTGAATTGATAAATTACTTCCTCAACAACAAGTAAACAATACAAGCATACTATATATCATGGTGTTATATCTATTCTAGCATATATAATCAACAATGTATAAACATTTGAAATCATCCCATGGATAAAATATTCATTCAGACATACATTATTGGACAAGAAAAGATATTTCTATTAATATAAATCAGAGATTACAATAGATACAACCTCAATCCCCCACTTGGGCCTCCACCACCTCAATCCTCCATCTCTCGATAGCAATCTCACAAACAAAAGGAAAGCTTGGGAAGAACACAAAAGTGCTCCAAGGGACAAAGGGATGCAGACTCAAGCATAAGTTCTGGCAACAATGGACTATAGTTTCTTTGCTCTCAATTCTCTCATATGCCTTCAATGTACCATAGAGTTCCTTATATAGCTTTTCAAACAGGTAATGAAAGGTCAAATCCGAGCGATCTCAAGGAATAGGGAAGGCCAGGAGTCAAGAGAGTTGGATCCATGTCAAGGAAAACTCCGAAAGGATTTAGATTTTGTACACATCCTGATGTACGCAGTTTTAGAGGTCAAACCCACGTATATACGTGACTAAAGGTTTAAAAGTTGCGTATATGGATTTTCACATGTTTTTAGGGATGGTCAAGGAAACATCAAAGGACTAAAAATGGTCCAAGGGATCTAAGGAGTCTGCAAAGGGACAGGAGAATGCCATACAAATGTGATTCACCTGTAGTGGTAAAATCAGCTATAACAAATGCCCTCTAATGTGTGAGGTTAGAGGGTTCATACGATGGCCGAAATACATTATAAGTCCATCCCAGAAGTGGAGTGATGAAGAATCCCAAATGGAAGACCAACCACCCAATTATCATAGTACAATGATACAACTCTACACATAACTACAAATACATATAGCAGTCCTAGATACATAAGAGTACAATGTCCATGAATAGGCATGATACAAGATATCACATAAGTGGTCATTGCCACGTACACTATACATAGATCAGAATCTCCATGATGAAGATATACAAAGGACCATGATATCCATAATGGCTGAAGATATATAACAGATCAAGATCTCCATAGTGGTTGGAAATGTCTGACATATACTGGATCAAGTCACGAGAACTGAAATATCATGAACACTGGCATGATCAAGGAGGTAGCCTATAAGATATGCCACCAATATGGTAAGTATTCTACACAAACCACTACGAGTACATGTCCTACTATGCGAATAGAGGTGTCGATGTCGAACATAGTGGTCCATTGTCTGAGTATCAGTCATTGATGTATACCATTAACAGACGTGAGATCACCCACCAATAATGAAAATGGGAATCAAGGTACTAGAGTGCAAACTAACAAGTGTGAATAAATTTGTTGAGGTCAAACACTTGAGAGGATCCATTGATCAAGGGACATTGATGTATTCCCAAAGACTGTCAATGGCGAGAACCTGCCACTGCTGACTACAAGTCTCAAGGCACTCACAATGACTCTAGATTCCAATCCCAGAATAAATGATCTGAAGTTGATGGGATGAAATTCATTGCAATGAGGGAATTAAGGCATCCCCCATCATCCAACACGAGGTACTCAGCAAAGTTGTATAATGTGGAAGGCCTCGATCATAAGGTGCACAAACCAGTAACTATACTGGGAATGGCCGACATGCAAAGTCAAGGTAACTGAGGAATGGCCGACTTAGGTTTCAACTTCCTTCGAACAAGAGCATAACGACATATGGTGACTTAATGAAGGAAGCATAGACTTGATATACAAAACGAGGACATCTCTGTGACATAGGAGGAATCAACAGAGGCTCCATAGGGACTGGAAGCTTAACCAGTCAATGGAGATAAACTCAGATAAACGAGTACAGCTCCTAAATTCAAACTATAAACCCAACTAGTGGATGTGATATACAATGCTCTTTTCAAAGGCGACATGACTCGACAGCTGCCAAAGATAACATCTTTCCTTGTCTGGATTTTTGGTCTTTTGATTTTTTTTGGACTTTTTCATATATTTAAAAAGCTTGAAAAAGAATAAAATTGCTTTATAGTTACAGACTAGGAGGAGATGAGTGTCATAAGGGAAAACAAACTAGTTCCAAGTAGTGGAACATGCCTATGCTCAATGCAAGGATACATGTGTAGGATATTGACACTTAGGGGAAAATCCCCTCCTGGTAAAAATGGAATCAAGTTGCAAAAGAAAAAAAATGGCTCTGCATGGCTAGACATGAGACAAGCTTGGGCTATATGGCTGAAACGCAATGTCAGGGAAGCCGACATAAATCTCAATAAGGCAGGCAAAGCTCATAATAATGCATTTACAACTTGATATGAGGGAGTCCTGAGGGAAATAGGCCAACAAAAGATCAAGAGGAGTATGAGGCTCTTGCGAAATGTCATGGCGGGACTAAAAGGGACTCTCGGATCTAATAGAGGACTCACAGCATGGGCACCAAATGCAAAAGGGAGCTAACTAGGACACCCATGTATAGGAAATCTCTACCATTCACATAATATCACTTCTAACAACAGCATGAAGGTTCTATGATACCATGGAATGGGTTCGTACCTAAGGTTAAGGTGTAATGGTCATAACGCAATGCATAAGTGCAAGTGGATGTGACATCCTAACCTATATGCCAGTTCAGACATAATACCTATGATAGGCACGAACGGGTCGACACCTCAGAGAGAGTGTACAAAAATTGGACCCTACATGACAACCATATTAGTAAAAAACAAACCAAAATAGTCAATAAAGAATCCAAACTATAGGATATAGGGAGGAATGATCATGACAAATGCACCCAAAGGAAACAATGTGGTGAATGATGGGACAAAAAAAGGAAAGTAAGGTGTAGACCCAATGTTCACACATCCACCACCACCCCCGTGAGGGTGACCACTGGTGTAAATACGGAGTGAAGGGAACAAAAATCCTCCACAAATGGAGTAGAGGATGGAATATTACCATTCCCAAATCTATGAGCATGGTAAGGGGTTGTGATACCCCCAAGTCTAACACCAGGGTCTGTACTAGGACCAAGACGGGTGATAGGATACGAGGCATGCCGAAAATAAAAGGACCTGAACTAAAGAGAGCATAAATATACTTAAGTAACCACGATCCCAAAGGACAACTAGCACACAAAGAGCACACTCCTAAGAAAATCTATAGCCAAAATACAAGCAAACCAAGGGGAGGATATGTGAGCTCCGAATGCAGAGGTATGTCTCACCTAGGAGAGGCTCGAAACTCCCATACACTACAAGAGGAGGTACGAAACCAATTATAGTGGCCCTCAGCTTCAACGCATAAAGTGACTGTGTTTTCCGATCTCTACCTGGCCGGGTCACCTGCAGAATAACCCCTACAAAGTACCCCCTTGATAACCTAGGTAAGGCAACTAAGGTCACCTCAAAATAATCAATGCTCAGGTGGACAGTTGCATGCAATATTGACCAAATGGGTAGGGTAGTAAAGCCCAAAACTCTCGAAAGAGCCCCCAGATACGAATACAATCCTGGAAATATCTCCGGTGCTACTCAGTTACAACCAGGGGTCATCCCAATCATAACCACTCACACTGCCTCGTGCTTAAATCCCTTTTGAGAGGAGGATCCTGAGAAACACTGGTTATACCAAGGAATTTCACACACACACCTGGACAGACACATACATGTTGTTGTTTAGTGGTCTTGGAGAATTTACTCACAATGAACTATTCCAAGACCCTAAAACCTAGTCTTGTTGGTGCACTCTATAAAATAAAAGAGTGTAATTCATTTTATTATGCATTAATTTTAATCGGTTGTAATTATTCAAAGGGAAATGGCCATGCAACTAATGACATTATGACTCAGTAGTGAAATAAATATGCACACCATAAAAAACAATGCTAGGTGCAATCTTTGTCAAATGAGAAATAGGGTATGCCACTGCATGATATGCATAAAAAATCATTCCTTTCCGAATGTCAATGCATTCCTTCCTATATGAAATCCTAAACACAACTCTCATCCAAGCAATCCAATGCAAGTACCTCCTCGAATCCATATCTAGGATGCAACTAAGAGTGCAACTATTTTGTAGTTTTCAATATAAAAGAATGAAAAATGAAATAAAAGTCATCTAAAACTATTAGTCTCTGCAGCAAGTATAAAACACAAGCCCAGCAAGACACCAAGACAAAAAAAATGTAATGCACTAATGGCAAAACAAAAAGGATAAATGACTAAAACTACTTTCAAAGAAAAATCAATGAAAAAGCGGTCTCTGGTCACAAAAGAAGCATCCAACAAACAACATTAGACCCAAGGAATACCCAACCACACTCACAACCCACCCAAAAACTTCCCATAACATCAAACTCACCAAAAGGGAGGATGTACATGAATTTTTATAGAATAGTTACGTATGTACGCGACTTTTGGCCAAAAATCTGTGTATGTACATGACTTTTGGCCAAAAATCCGTGTATACAGAGAAAGCAGTGGTAAAAAGTAGGCTAAGGGTTAAACCAATACAGGGGAGTGTCAATGGATAAACATACTATAAAATGCAACACAGAAATGGGGAGAAACAAAGAGCAAGTCCATCAAGCCCATTGTGCCCGCACACCCCAAATAAAAACAAGGAACATCCCCAGCGGAGTCGCCAATTCTATTACGGAGAAAAATTCCTATGGCTTGGGGTACCACAACAGACAGCTTGACTCCAGAAATCAATCCTTTCCAATATGCAATAGAAATTAAATGTCTAACACTAAAGGATCAGACCTTGTACCTTATTCCAGACGGTTGAAGTAGATCCCCGTTGAGCTTTCCAACTTCAGCTTGAATTGATAAATCACTTCCTTAACAACAAGTAAACAATACAAGCATACTATATATCATGGTGTTATATCTATTCTAGCATATATAATCAACAATGTATAAACATTTGAAATCATCCCATGGATAAAATATTCATTCAAACATACATTATTGGACAGGAAAAGATATTTCTATTAATATAAATCAGAGATTACAATAGATACAACCTCTGTCGAAACATCTGCAAACCGAAGAAACTGAATCCCTTACTTGGGCCTCCACCACCTCAATCCTCCATCTCTCTATAGCAAGCTCACAAACAAAAGGAAAGCTTGAGAAGAACACAAAAGTGCTCCAAGGGACAAAGGGATGAAGACTCAAGCATAAGTTCTGTTAACAATGGACTATAGTTTCTTTGCTCTCAATTCTCTCATATGCCTTCAATGTACCATAGAGTTCCTTATATAGTTTTTCAAAGGGGTAATGAAAGGTCAAATCCGAGTGATCTCAAGGTATAGGGAAGGCCAGGAGTCAAGTGAGTCAGATGCATGTCAAGGAAAACTCCAAAAGGATTTGGATTTTGTACACATCCCGATGTACGCAGTTTTAGAGGTCAAACCCGTGTATATATGTGATTAAAGGTTTAAAAGTTGCATATATGGATTTTCACATGTTTTTAGGGATGGTTAAGGAAACATAAAAGAACAAAAAATGATCCAAGTGGTCTAAGGAGTCTGCAGAGGGGTAGGGGAAGGCCATACAAATGTGATTCACCTGGAGTGGTAAAATCAGCTATAACACTTAGTGACTGCAGGGTATTCCGAATAAGCAACTCCACAACGCGCAACACCTATTTTCAAGGATGAAGCATATACTTGGTCTTCCTGAATCATTCCACGATCCTCCATTGTTCCACATTTGGTGAATCATATTCTGTCATTTCTCTAATAGATACCCCCAGATCCACATAGGCTTCATATGATACTGTGGGAAATCCTCTTGTAATGATCAAAAAATTTTGCAACACTTTGAAATCCTCTGTCAATTTTTCTACAATGATCTTTCCAGTCAGTCCTTTAACCAAATATTCAAACTTGGAATAGTCCATGCAATTTTGTACTAGCAAACTGTGATAATGTTCCTGAGAAAATAATCTTCCTTCATCATCCCTGAAAGAAGGGAGGCCGTCTTCAAATAGATATTTAAAAGCAAGCCTGAAATCCTTTATATGTGAAGACATTGTATTTGCTTTATCCTGTACCACCTTCATGAGCTGATGTTTGTTACTAAATTTCTTCACCCAGAGTACAATAGCTACTCTGTCTTTAATTTTGATGTCCTGCAACTTCTGATATGTTAAAGAATTAAAAAAATTTAAAGCATTCTGAGTTGTATTTAGAGGCTTCTTTTCCATGGTCTCGTTTACCAACTTTAGTCTTTGAGTAGCTAAATTGACTAATGCACTTTGATCATCAATAAAATTTAAATAGTGTCTAAACTTGGTGATTTCCATAGATAATGTATCCCAAATTAAATGTTTAGCTCCTTGTAAAGGAGCTTTTCCTATACTTCTTTCCTTCAACTCATTAAACTTTTTCTGTAACTGGCTTTTATCATTTAATGTTTTATTCTTTTCTTCAATGATTCTAGCCAATTCTGACTTAATCTTCTCATTTTCTTTCTTTAATTATTTGATTTCCACATCCTTTAGACTTACCTGTGACATAGGAACTAGCAGATCATCTACAGAAAATTCACTTAATGGTTTTTCAATGTTCACAAGAGATAAATATGTGTCAGTAGGAGTTTGACTCATCAGCTCTTTCATAATTTCCTTTTCATCATTCTCATCTTTTTTTAACTTCGAAATCTGGGTCATCAATTCAACTCTTTCCACTTCCCATCTGTTTTTCTTTTCTTGTAATTTCAATGCTTTGCCTTTGTAATCCATCATCTCTTCATAAACTTTATCTTTTTCTTCCTATAATGTAAATAATTTTGGGGACTGAGCATGTTCAGCATTTGGGATTTTAAGCTTCTTTTTTAATACCTGTATGGTATTGTGCTTTTCTTCTAAAAGTCGTTTGGTTTCCTGTACATTTCCTAAGCTTATAACATCTCCCTGTAACTTTCTAATCTGGATCAGATTTGCTTTATTTTCTACTTTCTCATGCTTCAATTGGACTTGCATTTTATCTACAAGGGCCTACAATTTGTTAACTTTCATAATAGCATGTAATAAATCAGAATAGATAACATCTCCAGTCTACTTATGGATTTGTATCTTATCGGGAACACTAATTTTATCTAACTTCACTTCCATCTTAGATACTTTTTTATCATTAACCATAGCAAACTTCAAGGTATTTCTCTCCATATCTCGAGTAGAAATCAACGATGTCTTTTGATTCATTAGACTTTTAACTCGAGGAATCAGATTTCTGGCTTCCTCTGATGACTGCATTTTTTTTTCAGCATAACTCGACACTAAATCAGCTCTAGATTTGAAACATGCACTGGGCTCTGCACTACCTTCTCCTGAATACTGATGTATCTGTACAGGCTTCTTCGGGAACAAAACCATTTTCTTTGAATCCTCTGAAATTATTTCTTTTGAAACTTGATCATCCTAAGAGTATGTTTTGATCTTTTTATATGAAATGTTTTCATCCACATCCATACTCTCAGTCTCAGAAAGACTCCTCTTATTCAAAATGCTAGGATTATCAGGCGCTTGAACTGCTGCAATCGACTCATTGCTCCTACCTTCATGAATTCCTAAACTTTCTTCAAAATGAGACAAATTGGCTATTTTATCTAAACCTTCGACAACTTGATGATCAAAGGGTTTGTTTTTGTTTGACTAATTTCTATGAGAAATTATGTGATGTGGATCGTAATTGATTCTTTGCTTCTTTTGGAAATCCATAACTTCTAATAACTTTTCTATAACCAATAGGGCACTTTTGTTTTTGAAAATAAATGGACCAACTTTAAGAGGAAACTTAACATTTGAAGACTTTTTGAACACCCTGAAATGCTCTTCTTCTACACACAATATTTACCTCATAAACTCAAGTGCAAATAATCTTGGAGTCAGAAAAACATGTAGCTTATATGGTTCCCCAGTGAATCCATACACCCTCAAAACAGTAAAATCTTTATATAAGAACTAGTCTTCGATTCTGTCCTCTGAGGAAGATTGTAGCATGAGTTTCATTTCTTCTAACACCCTTGGTAATACATCATCAAACAAAAATTTATACATCTCATACATAATTGTATTTACAAAATCAAACATATTGATTTGTTTTGGAAGATCTGGAGAGAAAATGGTGGACAGGAATTGCAATTCCGACACATTTGAACACAGCAGCATATTCAGTATGTATGACTAATATTTAAAAAATCTGACTTTGGGAAATACAACCAATTGGACATGGATAACTTCAGTGAAATACTCATCCAGATTGAAACAATGGATTAAATGGGACTCAGGCTCAATTGAACTTATTCTCAATAAGAAACCTAAAACGACTTCGTTGATATGAATATCATCATCTAAACCTAGAATTTGGATGACTAAAGACATAACCATCTATACCTCTTTTTTGAAAATGTTAACATTATATGGCAGCAAAAATCCTTCGAATGAATGACCATCTTTTAGAATACTAGACAGAAATTGGCAACTAACTTTGGTTTTACAACTTTTATACATTTCGACTAAGATTGACTCATTCAAAGACTCACTATTATTAGGGAAATTATCAGGTAGGTTCAGTAATCCATGAATGGCTTTTGCATCAACCTTACAAAGTATTTTGGACATGGTATGACTCATGACAACTCTTTCATAGGGAGAATAATTGTTTGCACACCATTGAACCAATTTAGGAAATGGTAGGGTTTGCTCAATAGCAAAATAATATGAAAAAGAACTACAAATATTCAGAACATCATTTCCCTGCAAATTACACTGCCAAAATCATTCCTTTGAGATTGATACATTTCCAGCTGATAAAATAGGGTCACATATGTTTATTTCCCTATCAACAACAAATTCCTCCCTTTCATCCAAAACCCTGCATAAAACTCCTAAACCCTGTTCCTTTTCCATAATGAACAATGGCAGCAACTCCTTGAACCAAGTTTAAGTATTTTAAGGCTTACCTCTGATTGTAAATATGTAGAAGTTGACTTTGGAAAGATGGAATACTGTCTCCTTCCTTTCACCTGCAACACACAAATGAAATGATTTTTTAAACCAAGTCAACTTTACCTTTATACGATGGTCCTTTCTAGAGCCCTCATCAAGCGGTTTTTCCCAAACTACTTTTCTCCACGGAATTGACTTCAAGTTGCCACGTGGAACATGGTTTACATTCTCCTACCACCTTTCCCTTTTAACCATCTTGTAACTTTACCCTCCAGAACCAATAATGACCGTCGATGAGTTTTCGCTTTTTTCTTAAACCGTTGGATTGAGATTGGCTATACACATTCCATTAGCCTTTTTTATTTTTTCGTGTGCATCTTTATTCAGTGGACTATTCCTCAGCCGTAGATTCTTTTTGCTTTATTCCATAACTGTTGATCTTTAATCTTTGTTAACCACTTCCGCTTCTCCACACAACTTTTCTCCTGCACATCTTTACCTAGCGGATCCATTTTAAACCATACATTTCACCCCAATTTCTTTACACCTTTAGATTGCATGCCAAATTAACCATTATGCACAATTTAATAATGGAATTAAAACTATTAAACCTTGCAAATTTATGTATCCCTTTATCTTCCTCAATAATACCTCTTCCTCAACTATTCAACATAGAGGTGTTAACACCACTTTTCACCTTTATACTCCTTTCTAGGATGTTGATCTTTGGAGAAAGCTCACCATACCCTCTATCTTGTGGATCGCGAAAAGCGGTATTCTAACTTTTCACGACCAAATTTTCTGTATTTTCTACTTCCTGATTTTTTCTTTCCACAAAATAGTGGAAAGTGGAAGGAGTAAATACCAAATTTTATAACCAAATTTTGGCCCTTTCACTTCCTCCTAGACCATTTATTTATCTTAGAATCCTTTCGTGACTGTCAGATCCGAGACTACGGAAAGCAAAAATTGGATTTACCATCTTTCATAACCGAGTTTTGTCTTTTTCACTCTTCCGCTTCTTATTTTCCCTTAGTGGAAATTATTTGTGGCCTTAGATATTCTTCGCTGTCCATATTGTTCCTCCATTTAGGTCATATTTTCACCTTGTTCATATATTTCTTATTTAGGTATATGTATAAGGATAAAACTCAGGTTTTTCGACAATTTTTCATTTTTCTTTCACTGGTCTAAACTTTAGGAGGGGAATTAGTGCAAATGCATATGTAAAAATATTTAAATTTAAGCAAAGGTTATAACACCCTTTTATTTGAGATGATGTAATGGGGATCATAATGGATGGCATCTTCAGTTGGGAATTCCATCTCTCTTAATATACTTTCTATCAATGGAAGAGCAACTTTGTTTTTAATGACAAAGGGACCTATAGACCAAGGAAATTTGATATCTGAAGACTTATTGAAATTAATAGGGTGTTCATTTTTGTGAGAATATCTTCTCATGTTAGATCTAGGAGCTAGAAAAATTTCACTATCAAAGTGTTTGACAAAATATGCAAGAGAAAACAAAGAGACAGAAATAGCTATAATTGCACATGTGAAAGGTGCTAATTTTTTATCATATTATTATCATACACATTTATAATACATTGGAAAAATTTGAGTGGATCTAGAAGCCAATTGGATTTGTACATGTGTCAAGTTGAGAATTGACCTCAATCCCCCCTAGGTGGACCAATGGAGCCCTAACTTATCCCAAATAGTCATGAACCAAGGTGTGAATGTTTTTGAAGCATGTTGGTTCATTAATGAGTCCTAGACATGTGTGGGTGAGAATATAGAGGTGAGTGGTAGGCTCAAGGTGGAAATATATGCTTCTAGCAGAGCCAAAATGAACCAAATACACAACTAGATTCCCCTAGTCAAACCCAGATCACCCAAATCAAGGATGTAGAACCCTAAGTCATTAAATGAGGGCACACATGTGTTGGGTTGACCAAATATAGCATTGGTTCATGTGTGAAAGGCCTGGAAATAACCAATTCACCTCCTAGACAGCTTTGCTAAGTCAAAATTATAGGATATCATTGCAAATATTCAAATGAAGTTAGCCTAAGTTAAAAATGTGTACTAAGGATGTATTAATTATCCTACACCCCTCCTTAATCTATAATTAGTAAAATTTAATAAAAAACATTTATAAAGGCCTTGGAAACTAAGGCACAAGTCTCCTTTTACAACAAAATTCTATTGATCCATGTAACGGAGGTAAGGAGTAAAACCTCATCGAAAAAAAATCCCCTTAAAAACTGGATTATGACATGGAATCAAGGATGCATACACTCCAAACTAAATAAAAATGCCTGGAGGAATCTTCTTCTTAGGAAGAATTGGAATGTGCCCAACCAACTTAGGAACAACTGCATGATGAGTCCTCAAACCATGTAGAACAACTTAATTGAACTAATAGGAGAGTGAATAGTTCTCTTCAATATTGAACCTCAAACCAAACAAGATTCCATGCCCAATAGAGAATTGAAGTGCTTGACAATTAGTGACCCCAAGCAAGTCATAAGGATCTTGAAGCATCAAATTTGAATGAAGGTTGTAATTAGCTCCAAGAAGGTGCATCATTATGATGGAAAGGGCTTATCCATATTCATATGAAATTGAAGGAAGTATATTAGTGATGGTTGAGGAATACATGGGAAAAATAGTGTGAAGCAATGAGATATCTTCACTTGACATCCAAACCTCTCCATATTTTGAACCAATACTCTCATGTGAAGAAAACCCATCATCTAGAGAAGGCTCGCTATGGACATAACCTAGCAATACATATTCCCCATTCGTAAAAGAAGACATAGAGGAGAAGGGTGTAGAGTGGATAGATAAATATTTAGAAGTAGTGATGGAAGAAACTTGTATGCTATATTCATGAAACATATATTCTTGATAAGGATAGGAAGGCACCAAGGAAGAAACTTGAGTTGGATCATTTGCTGAATCTTTGGCTACTTTTTCTTATACATTTTGAACAATTTCTTGAGAAATGCATGAGGATGAGATCATAGGAGGAAGAACAAATAAGGAGTTTTCCATTTTATTTCTCTCCATGTAGTTCACATATCTTTGTTGCATTCCAATAGCTCCATCTATATTTCTCCAAATCTTGAATGGGTAATCAGCAAAATCAAGGAGGTAGTGCATTGTAGGAGGTATAGATAGACACATAGTTCCATAGGCTCTATCATTTCCATTAAGCCAATCACACTTCTCTTGATAGGAATATATCTCCTCACATCACCAATGGATACATCATAGATATATTGCATCTTGCGATATGAACACATATTTGGATTCCACTCAGAATAGTTGAATGGAGAAAGGAGAAGAGCAACTTTCGAATCCATGAAGTTATTGTAGGAACCTGCAAGGAAAAACACTCATATTTTATAAAAATATTCCTTAAATAGTAACTCAAATGTCACTATATTTTTTTGCATATACAACTATCTTTGATGCCATGTGAGAATATCTTCTCAAGTTAGATCTAAGAGCTAGAAGAATTTCACCATTAAAGCGTTCGACAAAATATGCAACAAAAAACAAAGAGATAGAAATAGATAGAATATAACATGTGAAAGGTGCTAATTGTTGATCATATTATTATCATACACATTTATAATAAATTGGAAAATTTCTAGTGGCTCTGGAAGCCAATTGGAGTTGTACATGTGTTAAGGTAAGAATTGACCTCAATCCCACCCTAGGTGGACCAATGGAGCCCCAACTCAACCCAAACAGTCACGAACCAAGGTGTGAACATTGGTGAAGTGTGTTGGGTCATTAATGAGTCCTAGAAAAGTGTGGGTGATAATATAGAGGTGAGTGGGGGGCTCAAGGTGGCAATAAATGGTCCTAGGAGAGCCAAAATGGAACAAATACACCACTAGCGCCCCCTAGTCAAACACATATCACCCAAATCAAGGATGTAGAGCCCCAATGAATTAAATGAGGGTGAAAATGTGATGGTTTGACCAACTATATCCTTGTTGCATGTGTGAAATGCCTCAAAATAACCACTTCACCTCCTAGACAACTTCCCTAAGTCTAAACTATATGATATCATTGCAAATATTCAAATGAAGTTTGCCTAAGGTCAATACTATGTACTAAGGATGTATTACTACTCCTGTTAACCCAAAAAATCCCTCACTCAGCTCTACATGGCCTACACCACCCAAGGACACCCATGCACGACCTTCGTATCACCCCATTAGACCCCCACACCCTCAAAAAGGCTTAAAAATGAGTAAGAGGGCTTAAAAACCCCAAAAAGGAGCCTAAATAACTCTCATAGGGGCTAAAGCCTCCAAAATGGGCCCTCAAAGGAGCCTAAAACCCTAAAAGGAGCTAAAGTTAGAGCGAAAGGGGATAAAATCCAAAAAAAGGGGCTAAAGGCCCGACCAAGGGCTTAAAACCCTAAAAATTCCCAAAAAAGCTATAAAAGGAGGGGTGGGGGTCACTCTCAAACAACTCTTCCCTTGCATACTATTATGCTACCCATGGATGCCTTGAGACCCTTTGTCTCTCAAGCCACCCATATCCCTCCTCTCATCCATTCATTCCTCCATTGAGCCATAGCTCCTCCATAGCCAAGAGAGAGAGAGAGAGGCGCTTCTTCCAGCTAGGGCATGGTGGCCCATTGCATCAAAAAGAAGGTATAACATTGTTTTCTTATGTATTTGTTTTAGTATCTTAGTTGTTTTCTGACCCATATTTTCTCGTAGGTTTTTTGTTTCCAATAGTTGTTTGCAGCTAGTTGGAGTAAATCCCTAACCTTGTTTGCAAAGGGGCTTTTGGTCATTTCTTGTCTTTCATCTCTTTCTTACTTTCTGTCCATTTATTTTTCTTGCATTTCCATAGAGGAACCTACCCTTCCATCCTATAGACAGAAGGGATCCATTCCTACCCTATATCAAGGGAGAAATCCATGCTACAGAATTGGCGACCATAGCAGGTCAATCCCAAAGGATCCCTGGTTCAGTTTTCAAATTTCAAGTTTTATTTCAGTTTGTGCCCTAGGTTTAAAATTTCTTGTCAAATCTAGTTTAAATCTTGTTTATTTATGGTTTTTTGTTTCTATCGAGCCTCCACAAGGAAAATCTGAGTCCATTTTGCCACAGTACGGGTTACTGTCGGCCGGATCTGACTCAAGATAAAAAAAACCCCAATCCGGAGCAAGTCACACTTATCGGGCCTAAACAGGGGACCAAGCCACTCATTTAGGCCTCACAGGTGTGACCATGTTGCCCTTCTTCCCCCAAAATGTGTGACTTCCTTCAGAAAGGCAGACCGCTTATGTCTGCAAAATCTGAGCGACCCCCTCGCCTGTTTCTAGAAAAATTTAGCGACCCCCTCGCCACATTTGACCTGAAACGTGAGGTCTATCAATTAGAACTTAATTTTTAATTTACTAAGGACTATCAGTGTGGCTCAACTTCCTCTGTCCAGCACACTAGTCCCATTTTTGTTTATGTTTCAATTTACTGCAATTTCATGTACAAACAAAGTGTAAATTCAAAAAAATTTAATTGGTTAATCAACATAGCCTAACTAAAACTGACATAAAATTAACAGTCTTGCTTACCATTCCTCCTCTACCTAGTCATCATCCTTCATGGTATTCTGGGATAAGACGAAGGGCACAGCTTGTATAGTAATAGGCCCTTCACCCAATATTGTTCGAACCCATTAAAAACAGATGACTTGGAAGGTAGAGGGGGTAGAGAAGGAGGGATTCTCACGATGCTAAGCATCCTCCCTATTGACCAACCTTGCATCTGAGAGGTGACCTGTAGATCTACGAATGGGCTTAGTCCCATTGTTTTGAGAGCCCAACACCTTCTCTTGGTTGAAGAAGAATATAGGTGTAGGGTAGTCACCAAGTTGGGCTATCACATTTCAAGGTAAAAAATGGTATCTGTCTACAAAATTTATGTTCATTTACTGCTTTCAACCACAAAATGATGAATTCATAAACCATTTGCAGCCACCAAATAATAGAAACACAAAAAGACATACACACCATACCACGTAAATCAACCCCACTCAGTTCATGACACTGAGAGAGCCACTAAAATTGATTAATTTACACTATGTTAAAAAATATACAGTCTTTAAGGACATAAATCCCTGACTACCTTAACCGTGGGAAGTACTTGGGCTTTTCCCAAAAAGTCATTGTGAGGAGTACCATGGGAAGCCCAAAGTAGTTGTCTGCTAAGAGGAATTTCCATGTGAAACGGGCAACGACCCCCATCGATTGAGTAGAATGCCAGTGAGAAAAAATCCAAGTGCTATCTTCTAGCGGTCTTGGTGGCCGAGTGACCACCTACAACCAATAGGAAGCCATTGAAACCGGGGTCCAAAATATCATTCCCACCATTTTAATACACAAATCTAACACAATTGATCCCTCACGCTCTTCCTCATGCCTAAGAGGCGAACCATCACAATTCGGGTCATTGAACTAACATCGTCGAGACCATTCTCGATGACTTCTCACACCATCAGAAGGCCACATAGCCTCTGATTCAGATTCAGACCCATATCAGTTTGAACCAGACCTACACACAACACCATTAAGCCCCATGGCTGGTGCAAACCCAAATCAATTTTCAAGCATAGCAATCGCTAGTGGACCCATGTCCACACCACAAATTATCACAAATGACCCTGCAGGTGGCCCCAGCACAGTCATGCAAACTGTCATTAGTTAGCTGCTACCACCCATAGTAGCCACTCAAGCTGTACCACCTGCAACACTTGTGGGCTGTGGACCTTCCACATACACTGCCCCTCCTGTGACACAGGGGAGTAGTGCACCTTCCACATGCACTGCCCCTCCTATCACACATGGGGGCAATGGCCCTTCCATCCACACTGTCCCTCACACCACACTTGGGGGCATTGGCCCATCTAGAATGGCACCACCAGCACCCCCAAATATGTAAGTACATTATGCACCTGCAAACCCCACCACCATACCGTCACCATCTCATATAAACCTGGGGTCAAATCTACCTTTCATGGCTAGTCCTAACTTTCCTGATTTTGCTCAATTAACAAACCACCCCATCCACCATCAAACCTTTTGGCCCCCCATGCCAACCAAACTTCCCTCAGACATTCCCAAGTTTGAAGGGAAGGCAGGGGAGTGTCCCCAAAATCACATCATGACATTTCATCTATGGTGCTCCTCAAATAGCATCGTAGATGACTCGATCAGGATAAGACTGTTCCAATGCACCCTCAAATATGTGGTACCAAATGGTACATTGAGCTATCGCAATCCAATTACCTAGATTTCAACTCCTTAGCTTTCATGTTCCTGCAGTATTTCCAACTCCCTGTTAGATAGGACGAAGGGGTGGAGATATTGTTATCCTACCACCAGAGCACTACGACACATATAACTGACCACATCCATGAGTGGCGGTGACGTCGTATTTTGTGCAAGATCCAACTTGATGACATGATCTTCTTGGATTGGTTTCTCAAAACCTTGTTCCCACCCATAGCAAAGGCCATCACATCCGAACGTCCCCAATTCGAAGAAGAGGCCATAGTGAAATCTCAATAGTTTGACTTGATCTAAGCACAGTCTAGATACCTCTACACCGTCATTCTAGACACTCCCTAAATGAGTACCTCCTACCGGGATACACTAAGGGAATCCCATGCTGCAGATGGCATCATAGGCTTGGTCTCCCAATAGCCATAGCACTATCCTACACCACCTGCAGTTCCACCACAACCAAGCAACACTGCTAGTATTGCTTACCAAAACCGAACTCCAGACTATGCCAGAATGATGTCCTAGTCTAGAGCAACAACTTCCTATGGACAACCTGCACCATAGCAGTAGGCACATGCCTTGGCATGGCAAACACAGTAATATGCGGGGCAAATTCCCACATTTGTGGCACCGCCACCCATCCAAATTTATTATGCACCACCAGTGCAAGTGGTTCAAGCCCCCACCCTCGCTCCACCTGCTCTGTTAGGACAAGTATTTGCATAACAAAATCATCCCAACCAACCAGCCCCCAATAATCAACAAGGGAAGGCCCAGAATAACCGACCCCAAAACCAAGCCAATAATCAATTACATGGAGGTGGTCAACAACCAAACCCACCCAACAATGCCATGAAAAACTGACCCGCCCAAAATAATCCATGACCAAATGCACCTACATGCAATGCTCCGTTGCGTACAAACCAACCATGCACACTCTATGAGGTCTACAAGCACTACACATTTGAGTGTCCCCTCATGGTTCACGCTAAGCAGACCATTCAAAACAAGGTTAAACAGGCTTCCAATGCTACAAACCAAGCCCAACCCAACCCAGAACCACAAGGACCTCCTCCTGTGGTGCTTCAAAACCCATTACAAGTCCAAGGATTGGTGGCAAATGCACCCCCTCACCAGCCCAATCCCAATGCTTCAGGGGAACCTCCCACGACCAAAAAATGTGTCCACCACCTGCTAACCATGACGATTGAATAGATCAACCTACAAACTATATGGAATCAGTACAGAACCACTACTAAACCTGCTAACACATCAGCGATATCCATGTCCAAATCCGTCAATGCACCTCTTCAGTTACCCCCTTTCCCTCACCCCTCCATAGGCCGAGTGGTCAATAAGACCATGGCTAGAGCTACGGTCAGCTATAGCATCATGGATGATTTGGCCCAAACAACAATGGCCATGTCTGCTCTAGAGGTACTCAAAATGTGCCCAATTCAACGAAAAGCCTTACTAGCCGCTCTTGGGGCCGTAGACCCCTCTGACTCCAAGTTGATCACATTTGACATGGATAATGGAGAACTGTGCATGCCATCCACCATCAACTTCCAAATCTCAGTGTCTATCAGGAATTTAGTTGTGGACCGATGCATAGTAGATGAGGGGGCATCTACATGCATTATGTCTACCCTAGTCTAGCAGAAACTTGGATCCTCAATTCTACAACCATCCTCCACAACTCTATAGGATTATGACGGCCATCCCACTAAACCCCAAGGAATCCTCCCCCATGTCTCCATTACATTAGTTGGGAAGATAGTAATGATTGACATAGAGGTTGTCAACGCTCAATTGGACTATAACCTTCTCCTCAGAAGAATTTATATGTATGCAGTGAGAACTGTCACATCAATTGTCTTTCATCTGATGATGTTCCCCCACGAATGGAAGATCGTGACAGTTGAACAACTCACTTATCATGATCCACGATAGTTAAAGACACCCACCAATGTTATCCCTACCATCACCACCATTAAGCCACCAGGGACGAACATACATGCCAATGTTGTCCCTGCAATCAACACCATGGTTGATAACAGACCAGCCCCCCCATTGTTGAATGTGGGCCCTGGGTTGTTTGTTGATAACACCATGACAGCTCATTTCCCCTTAGTGTCACTACCACCAACACAAAATGAGACTGCGAACTTGTGCATGGTCTCATCCAACACCGCTGCACCCAAACAACAAGCGTAGCCACAGCACCAACTGCAACTACAACACTGTCTGCAGCCGCAACACCAGCAGCAACCGTAATGTCATCTGCATCCGTAGCATTACATGAAGCCACAACCACAACTACACCCCCACATACAACTATTAGGGATTTATCTAGGCTCCTCTCTAGTCCATACAATTCCCTTCCTCTTTGCCCCGCCTGGTGTCATGGGCAAGTCAGTAATGGCCACCCTCAACCTGCCCAAATTTACATTGGGAATTCTGGTGTGGTATCTTGATCCACCAGCTCAACCATTGATACCCCAGGTAGTCTTAACACCTATGCAGTCCATTGCATTCAAGTCCCTTTCGCCACCCGGTCCGTAAAAACCAACCACCGCACCCGCACCTGCACCGCCCCACCCGAAAAGGGCCAGGGGCAAGAATGCCAAAGCCACCGTAGAACCTCAGCAAATCCTACCTTGCACCGTCTATGAACAATAGGGCCATCCAACTCAGAATTTCACTAAAATTCCAATGATCCGTGCGCATTTGGATGCCATGGACGCAACCAAAAACCTTCCCGTGGTTGAACTTCCAACCGCGCCAATAGTCAGAAACAAGTCACTGAGAACAAACCGTGCTTGTGCCCTCTATGGTTTGTATGGACATTATTCTCACCATTTCCAAGACTTGCCAAAATTTTGAATTGCTTTAGCCAACCTCTGTCAACATTCCCTGGATTTTGAGATCACCCTGATCGAAGAAATTCATCCCCCACCTCCTTCTTCAGACACCATGTCCATTTACATGATGTCTAGTTTAATTGACCTTCTCATCTCCACCTCCAATGATGGTCTATCAGACCTATCTCTTTATTTCTTCTACACTGATGAGGAGATACTTGAAGCTTTAATCACCCTAGAATACCCATGGGATGACATGCACCATCACTCATTCTTCCTCCCCGAAGAAATTGTGTCGCAGTCTGACCATTTTTCCATTGAAACCAAAGATTTCATTCATGGGAAAGTGGACTAGTTCAAGAACCCCATCCCGACACCAGACACCTTCGAATAAGGGAACATGGCCAACATCTCAACCACCGTCAAAATCAACATCTCAACCAATCTTGAGATTGTTGAAGAAATCATGACGGGGGCATCTTGCTCCCCAGAAGAGGTCACTTCCTACAAAGCTCTCTTCCAATAATTTCGCGACATCTTTTCCTGGTATTACACTAAAATGCCTAGCTTATATCCATCCATCATGGAACACCACATCAACACTTGGCCCGATGTGGCCCTCGTATGACAAAATCAATGGCCCATCCATCTTTCTAAAGTGGCCAGGTGAAAGCCGAGATAGAGAAGCTATGCACAGCCAACTTCATCTACCCCATTCCCTACACCACTTGGGTTTCTAATCCTATTCCCGTGAATAAAAAACAAGGTACCATTCACATTTGCACATAATTCTGTGACCTCAATGGGGCGTGTCCCAAAGACAAGTTCCCAACACCCTTCATCCATCAAATTATCAATGCATGAGTCGAACATGAGGCCTTTTCCTTCATGGATGGATTTTTCAGCTATAACCAAATCCAAATCCAGAAAGAAGACCATTATAAGACGACATTCACAACCCCATGGGGAACATTTCATATCATGTCATGCCCTTTGGCCTGAAAAAAGCTAGATCCACCTTCTAGCATGCCATGACACACTGCTTCCATGACCTCATTCACATCATGGTGGCTTGTCTTGACAACCTCATTGCGCAGTCGTAGAAGCAAACACAACACATAGACGACCTGCGACAAGTCTTCCTATGATGTTGCAAGTACAAAATCTGCTTGAACCCTTTCAAGTGTGCTTTCTATGTCCCAATGGGCTGTCTCCTAGGGTTCATCGTGTCACACAAAGGAATGACCGTTGATCCCTAAAAAGTCCAAACGACTTTCCCTCTAACATCACCCCTTTGAGTGATGATAGTACAACTTGTATTATAGTCTTCCTCCTTTTTTGTTTTACACATTTTTCAAAAGTGAGTCTTATGTATCGTTTCCTCTCATTGCTCTAGATGGAGCACACCCCAAACCGATATATGGGATTTAATGATGGAGCAAGCAGATGGTCTCCAAACCTTTCCTCGGCTGCATGGGTGATCTACTCCCCATCGCACGAGTTGATCCATATCGACGGAATATGCGTGGGCAGTGTTACCAAAAACTAGGCTGAGTACAATGGTGTCAATGGCCTCTTGGTCCCCACTCTCCAGTTAGGAATTCACCATCTCGATATCTTCTTAGACTTTCAGCTACTTGTTTCTCAGTTGAACAACTACTATCGGGTACATGATCCCTGCCTCTTTAGAAAATTCCTGTGCACTAAACAGATGGTTAGAGCATTTGAGTCCATCACATTCACACATGTTCCCAAAAATCTCAATAGTGTAGCATATCAAATGGCTAATGACATTCTAAATTGGCACATTCACATTCGCATATAGGAAACATACAACCATAACATCATGCATAATCATATTTAAAAATACACACACAAATGTAATAATACACCATCTAGGCATTACATTCCACATCATCATAAAAAGACTCACACATATAAAAATGCATCCATGTGTGTCAAAAATATATATATAAATAGATCAGTCGCATGTCCAAAAGATGTCCAATACAAAATGAGAAGCCACATATTCTTTCTCAGCAGGATATACATAGTGACACAAAAACTCCTAAGTGCACCAATGCACTAGGGGAAGCCCCACTAGGATGCTAATCTGACGCAGTATCATCATCTTCCTCAGAGGGCCCATCCTCTACAGGAAGATCACCTCTCACTGCCTGACAAATGCGCTCACAGGCCATATCCATCCTCCTCATCATGAAAGTCCACTCTACAGGAAAGCTATGGATAGAAGAAATCACATCATTGCTCTGATGCTACCAGCTATCGTTAGAGACCCCAGCAGCAAGATTCTCCAAATGCGGTAGTATTCCATCCATCTCCCACCGTTTCCTGCGAGGGTTCCTAGCAAGAACTGTCGCAGGATCCACACCAACCACTTGCCTCTGATGACCAGGAAGCGGGTGAGCTCCAATATCTGCATATACAAACAAGGACACCATCAGTCCACACATATCAACATATAACTATCAACCAGCTGAAACTACACTATGTATAAAGATGGACATAAAAAAATCACACATACATACCAGCTGGTCCCCATGCCTAGCCGGGAGGTCGGGGCATCTCAGGGTCCCCATGATAGTTCATACCCACATACAGGTACTCCTCAATCACCATTGAAAGTTGTCGCCACTACTCTAATAGCTCCTTCGTAAAGAAGTGGCCCACTCTGTCACCACCCTCTCGGATCATCATCTGACACCACCGGTACATCCGCGGCTCCTGTGGACCACTATCCTGTATAGCCCAGTGCAGATGCAATGTATGTACTTTCTCAAAAAATAAAGCACACAGAAACAAGCCAAAACAAAATCCTGCTCTAGATTCCTTCAACTTGTTCAGCTGATGTCGAACTACCTAAAGATACATTTGAGCCCACCCATAATACGTGCCTCCCATAGCACGTTTTACTAGTTGAATTTTCCCTCCAGATATCTTGTGGCTCCCCATGGAACCCAAGACACGCAACAGTAATTTCACCACCGCCCGTGTCGACATATCCTCAATGTCACACTCAGGAGATAGGAGCCACGCACATACGTCGTAGCATAATAGTTCCTATCACATAACTCCTCCAATGTCTCCCCTCGAGACAACACCTGTGCCAATTCACCAACAACTCCCAGCATAGGGAGCCTAGTCAAGAAGTATACATCCACTAGCGTGATCTCAATCCACTGGCCCTGGAAGAGGAAGACCTCCTCCTCAACATCCCAAAAACTCACGAGCATTTGTAGCAGCAAACTCAATCTCTTCATGAGGGGTATCCTCAAAAACTTCAGTAAACCACAACGGGCTAGTGTATCATGCACATTCTTGTCTCATAATGATGCCTCTCGGAGGTCTTTACAGCCTCTCTCTCGCCACTTGATCTCTACCATCCCGCATAAGCAAAAAATAGATGTTAGCCTCTGCTCTCATAAAAAAGCATCACCCAGAGGCCAAGTCGCACCTGTCTGGGAAAAATGAGCGACCACGTCACTCAAAAATTCCCCACAGATGCGACCAGGTCACTCCTTTTCCTTCAAAAGGTGTGACTTGGCACCATGAAACCCCAATATGCTCATGGAGGCCCTCTGGGTGACCAAATGCAGAATGTAAACCACCAAAAAGAAGAGATTCAGTGAGAGCTCTTACCTGTAAGTCACAAAACTTGAAACCACTGGTCGAAACAAGAGAAATCAACAAATGAAGATTTAGGGCCCACCTCTCCAACTCCATAGTGAACAGTGACAACGACACCTCACCAAGTGGTCCCCACCCTTATATAGGCCCTATTTGACCTAATTTATCTTGTTCAACATAATAGGACCATACAAAGACCATTTGAGACATCGTTCATGCCACTGGCTTTAAATATATGTCCTCCATCTCCTTATGAGACCATCGTCTCATGTTTAACAAATAAATTTCGAGACCGTTTTCTGGAAGCTACCTTGATTTACGGGCCATAGCATGGCGATGCAAGTGTCTGTGGACCTGTACTTATATCACTCTACCCTACCGCTCCTCATGTGGTTTCTCAGGCTACCGCCTGTTACGGGACACTATTTTCATTTTTGTCTTGTATTTTAACACATAACTATCTACTTCATCCACCGCACCTTATGCAGATCTTTGGACCATTGTCCAGAAAACGATTTATTTTTCTTACATGTATTCGGCATATAAGTTCCCCTGGACTTGCACTCACATCACATGTAGTCAAGTCCATCCACCACAACTCACATACATCTCTCATGACCTCTATTTGAGAGCCACCTCAGTTTGCATGCCTCTATTGCACTGACTCGCGAGCCTCTGCCGTGATCTATCCCGTGCATGTATTGGTATGTTGTTAAGAACCCGTGTCAACCCCCCTCTTTATTGTGTTGGTATATTTTGTCGGAAGCATATGCTTTGTAAGCTATCCAATTAGTATGATGTATTATCCCACATTCATGGGGAGTAAGTACTAGTTGTTAAGTCGTCCAGTTAATAGGTTTCATTATCTCACATTCATGTGGAGTAATAGTTGTTTAGATTAGACTTAGTATATAAGTATGTGTTGAGGCTATTGAAAGCACCGAAGAGTTATTTTGTATTGAGCTTGCTCAAAGGAGGTTGCCCCCTCGAAGTGGCCCATGATCAATAAAATATCTTTTGTGCTCCAATATTTTTTCATTCTCATTGTTTATTGCGGGAGGTTCTCCACATTTGGTATCAGAGCACTTTCCTTGGCACAAGTGGGAATTTTTTTTTTCTTTTCAAAAAAATGAGGGAAAAATTGGGTGGCGACTTTCAGATCACTTTTTGAAACTTTTTGCACGGAATCAGAAGAAACAGGTTACATATCTAAATTCCTCTTTCAAAAATATGTAGTTTCAAAAAAAAATCATCTCATTTGGAGTCCTAAAAGTGGAGATATCATGGATTTAAAATCAACAATTTTTCATAATTTCGATGACAGCCGCGAAAATTGGAGAGCGAAAATCTTTTGATCGGGTGCCCAAATTTCTATTCTGATTTCATGGGTAGAAGCAGAGTGGTTGTTCCAGTTCCAGAAATAGGCTGTAATAGTGATTCTGAGAAATCTAGATCAGGTTATGCTCATTTTAAAAGTTTTCGTCTCAAAACCCTAGCTCTAATTATGGGTTTTTTAGCATTTGGTGGAATTTCTGCCACATTTTTTGTGGCACTGTGATTATTGTAGTAATTCTTCTTCTTGCAGTAGTATTTTTCATTCAGATCAGGGAATACACCCTATCTACTTAACTGTGGGAAGTACTTGGGCATAGCCCTAAAACTCATTGTGAGGAGTACCACAGGAACCCCGAAGTAGCTGGCCATCAAGAAAACTTGCCAAGCAAAAATGGCAATGACCCCCACCAAATTGACTATATTCCTATCCATGAGGAAAACCAAAGAACTGTCGTTTTTTTCCAAGTGGTTAGCAGTTTTACCTGCGCCGTGAAGTGAGGGGTACTGCCCCAATACCCAAGCCTGAGACAGCCTTGGTGACTGAGTGAATACCTTTGAACGAATAGGAAGCCGATTATACCTGGGGTCCATATCTACTTACAGTTGATAATGTGTAGAATTTCATAATTGTCACAAATCATTTACTCCATTTCCTTTTGATAAAACATAGCTTCTAGCACTACCACAGACCACAGATCAGTTCTTCAAAAGAAAAAAAAAGAACAAAAAAAGAAAAGAAAAGTATAAATTTCTGTTTTTCTGCCATATCTTCCTTGATTTAGCTCTGTTTCCCTTGAAATTTCACTGTCACCCCCGTAATACCATTCTGCATATTCTTTCATTGAGGACCCTATTCCCAATTTCACTTCCTCAAGGCCGAAATTTCATATTTGTCAATTTTTAAAGTTTGTCATAACTTCTCTGATTCTCACCCAATCACCTTCAAATGTTTCCATGGTGTTCGTTTTCCAATTCTACTACCTTGTCCCTCTCAGACAAATTTTCCAATTCCTTCATCCCACCTCTGAAATTCACATTTTCTGCTTCTTGTCCCTAAAAAAGTGTCCAAAACCCTGTAAAACCCCAATTACCCCCCCCCCAAATTTTTCCCAAATCAAAATCTTCTTTTCTAAAACCCTCTCCATTTTTGCTTTTCTACCCATTACCTTATTAAAAAAACACCTGCTTATGGTTGTTACCCACGCCAGAGCAAATACAGAAATGGAAGAAGAACTTGCCGCCATCAAGTCCAAACTTGAGGATCTAGATCAAAAATTTCCCGACGTTAATTGTCAACATTCACCCACGGACAACCGCCGCTAGCCTGAGTCTTCTGCAAACATTAGGTTCTTAGTGTTTATCCACTACCATGGGCCGAAGCTAGATTTTCCTCGCTTGAATGGTGATGTTTCAACTAGATGGATTTATAGGGAAGAACAATATTTCAGTCTACATAACACTTTTGATTTCAATAAAGTCTCCCTTGTATCCTTTCATTTGGAACATGAAGCACTTCAATGGTTCCGTTGGTACATCAAGGCTCATCTTGAGCCAAACTAGACAGAATTTTCCCAACTCCTTTTGCAGTGATTTGGTCCTCGTACTTTTGATGACTTCATAGGAGCACTCAACAAACTTCGCCAAACTGGCACTGTGTGGGAGTATCAAACAGAATTGGAGAAACTCACCAATCACACCGAGGGATTTCCCGATGCATTCTACCTTAGTTGTTTTATCAGTGGTCTGAAGGATTCAATATGCTCTGAGGTTAAAATGTTCTTCCCTCGCACAATGATGGAAGCCCTTGGGTTGGCTAAGCTAGCAGAGGACAAGATCTGGGCTCAACAATGCTCCAAATCCACTCTTGTTCCATTCAGACCTATGGTTCCTCCAAGAACCCAAAATCTACCAACTCCTAGAACCACTCCTATCAAGCATTTGTCTGAAGCAGACATGCAGGAACATTGGGAAAAAGGGATTTGTTATAATTGTGATGAGAAATTCACCCGGGGACATAGATGTGTTGAGCAAAATCTCTATCTCTTGGATGTGGATTCTCCACCAGCATTTGAAATTTTTTATGATGCTCAAGATCCCATAGATGATGATGGTGACATTCAACAACTTCCTGCTCCAGAGGACCAACCAGAGATATCTCTCCATGCCTTAGCTAGAGTCACCACCCCACAAACTATGCGGGTTAGAGGGTTCTTCAAAATACTCCCTCTTACAATACTCATTGATTTTGGTAGCACTCACAACTTCATTGACTTGAGGATCGCCAAACAGGCCGATTGTTTCATCCATCCTGCTCCAGCTTTGAAGTTATGATTTCCCATGGTGGAACCTTACCTTGCAAAGGGAAGTCTTGTAATGTGCGCATATCTATGGGGGATTATAACTTGCACTCTGACATGTTTGCCTTGACCTTAGGTGGATGTGATGTGGTTTTGGGTGCTCAATGGTTATGTACACTTGGACCCATTTTATGGGATTTTGCTGAACTTTGGATGCATTTTTCAATCCATGGTACCAAACAGACATTTCGGGGCTTACAACCAGGGTCTCTCAACCTCATCAGTTCGCATCACATGGAAAATATTCTTAAGAAAAGTTCACATGGTGTCATCGCTCAGCTCCATTTCATTCAGATGCAACCTTCAACAATCTAAACTACTCCCTTGGATCTTTCATTTTGATGCACCTTTTAGATGCCTTATTTTTCCAAGCTCTTCAATATTGAGCATGATTCTTATGAAAATGGACTTGGGGTTGTCCTCTTTCAAGATGAACATCCCATTTCCTTCATCGACAAATGCACTTCTGGAAATAATTTATCCACCTCTACATATGAGAAGGAAATTATGACTATTTTGCACACAGTACAGAAGTGGTGGCCATCCCTCTTAGAGAATCCTTTTGGCATCAAGACTGATCAACAGATTTTGAAATATTTCCTCGAACAATGGGTCTCATCCCCAACACAATAGCAATGGGTTCTGAAACTCAGGGATTATGACTATAAGAAGGCTCAGGACAATATTGCGGTGGATGCTCTTTTCCACATATTTGATGCCCATGTTTCTCTTTCAATTATTTCTATGCCTCTTCCAACTTGGATACACTCTCTTTAGCATGGCTATGTCAATGAATCCTCATTATCTGAATTCATCCAACAGTTGGCCAGTAACCCTTCTGTGGTACCGTATTCCTCTTGGGATGGATTTTCTCTGAGATACAAGAGTCATTTGGTGCTTCCCAAGAGCACAGACCTTAAACATGTGGTATTTTATGAACTCCATGCTTCTCCATCAGCATCACACTCTAGGTTCATCAAACCATATGAGCGGGTGCACCGTAACTTCTTTTGGAAGGGGGTGAAACCCAAAATTCAACATATGGTTGTCGAATGTGTTCCTTGTCAGCACCATAAGGGTGAAACTACACTCCATCCATATATCACCTCTTCAATCGCACAAATTTTCATGGCCCAGATATTCCTTCTTCACAGAATCCCTTATTCCATTGTCTCAGACTGCAACATAACTTTCACAAGTCATTTTCACCTCCCTGACATCAAACTGCATATGAGTTTAGTTTATCACCCACCAATAGAGGGTTCGACTACAGTCATCAACAAATATTGGGAAACTTATCTTCATTGTTTCATCTTTGAATAACAACATTAGTGGGAACAATGGATTCCTCTCGCTGAATGGTGGTACAATAATTCCTACCATAGTGTATCTAAAATGACTCCATATGAAGCAGTCTATGGTCTCGCACCTCCAGTACTCCTCCCATCCACCCCTAGCACTTCACCAGTTCAGGAAATTGACATGGTTCTTCAAAACCGACATCAGATTCTTCACCTCCTGCAGGACAATATTCACCTGACAAGAGCCCGCATGAAACAACAGGCTGATCAACACCGTTCTGAGAGCACTTTTCAAGTTGGTGATATGGTTTTTCTTCATCTACAACATTACAAGCAATCCTCCATGAAAGACAAAGGGCATCAAACACTCGCTCCAAATATCTCTAACCCATATCTAGTTCTTCAAAAGATTGGGTATGTTGCTTATAAATTGGCACTTCCTCCTTCTCACATTCAGCAAGTGATCGGCACCAACATCAGCGCACAAATTGTTTTACCAAAATGGGTTACTGAAGGATCCATCATTTCAAAGTTGGAGGGCATCCTCAATAAGCGCACTTGTCATCTTCTCTCTCGGTCCATCACAAAGGTCTTCAATTCAGTGGCCTAGCATGCAACCAGAGGATGCTACATGGGAACCCCTCCTTCAGATTCAGTAGCTGTTTCCACATCTAAAGCTTTGAGGAAAAATCTTTTTCTAAGAGGGAGGGGATGTTAAGAACCCGTGTCAACCCCCTCTTTATTTTGTTGGTATATTTTTTCGGACGCATATGCTTTGTAATCCGTCCAATTAGTATGATGTATTATCCCACATTCATGGGGAGTAAGTAATAGTTGTTAAGTCATACAGTTAATAGGTTTCATTATCCCACATTCATGTGGAGTGATAGTTGTTTAGATTAGACTTAGTATATAAGTATGTGTTGAGGATATTGAAAGCACCGAAGATTTATTTTGTATTGAGCTTGCTTAAATGAGGTTTCCCCCTCGAAGTGGCCCGTGATCAATAAAATATCTTTTGTGCTCCAATATTTTTTCATTCTCATTGTTTATTGTAGGAGGTTCTCCACATATGTTTGAGAGCCTTCTGCTCTATCCATACTACATGGATGAGCTTAGGACCACTGTCCACTGTCCTAACATGGGGCACTGCCTGTGCCACCACAATCAGTTGACCATACTGGAGTTTCCTTTAAGCTCTTTTTTTACTCCTAAAAACAATGAAAAGATAGTCGAGCACAATTGCTTCCTTTCCCGCTTGCTAAAGTATAGGAAAGGGTGTCTAAATCATCTTGTTTACCTCCATTTTCAGACTATGTAGACCATCAAATGAAAAGGACCACCTTGGTGTATTCAAGCCAAGACCATTCCCTTCTATATACTTTTATGCTTTCTTGGGCAGAGGGGCTGCACTTTACAAAAAATCTCACCATGGGTTTTCATTAAGCTCTTTTCCATCCTTCTCATCAATAAAATATTGACAAGAAAACTTAGTTTTGTTCATGCTCGTAAAAGCATCTGAATGACCATCGAGTTAGTATAGGTTTAACCTTTTCTAGCGTAATTGGACTACCAACAGTAAACAAGTCTCTCATCCCCTACAGGATGTGTGAGCTCTACTATGTATAATTTTATCCTTTTTCGGGAACAGGAGACTACCAATGAAAAAAATCCCCCATTGGAGTCTTCTTCATGCTTTCAGATTCTCTAAAATTGAAAGGACCATCGAGCATTTACCTTCTCAGGCTTGCCAAAAATCCACGAGATTGTACCACAATGGTGTCTCTAGACACCACCCCACAAAAAATTGTTTTGCAGCATTCCCACTTTGGGTCACCTTTGTTCAGAGTACTCTGCAATGTGTCTTCCTTGGATCCCATCAATATCAAAAGTGTCCACCTCCTCCAATTATTTCCCATCTGCAGCGACATTCCCAGTATTATAGCTATGATCCCATTCCCATGAGTCATTTTCATTTGCTACCTAGTCCACCCTACCGTCACACTCTGAACAAAGGAAGTTTGAGTCTACCACACTCCCCTTGCCCCTGTTCAATTCTTTCCCTCCCCCCCCCCCCCCCCAATTCAGTGGGTTAGTCCGCAGATTCTCTCACACCTTTTGGTTATCTCCCTCACACTTCTGGTCAAGGAAACATCATTGCCTTGACTAGGGGGAAGTATCCCTTTACCGATGACAACACACATATTCCAAAGGATATACCTAGAGGTTACTGTACCTTGGTTTCATTAACATCATTGATGAGTTCCTTGGACCACTTGAGAGGAGTCCTTACTCCCTCTTGGGATGGTTGTTTCTCACGTGCTTGAATTCAACTACATCATCGTACCGTTGAGATTCATAAAGGGTTTGGTCCGTATTGTATCTAGTTGAATACCCCAGATGTCACCAGACTTTAACACATTGATGAGTCTATTTGAGGGACCTAAATAGGTTATGTCCCTTGAGATTTCTGGGTTGCGTTAGAGAGTGTTCAGAAGCCCCACTAGTGCTTCTATATAGATTTATGATTGATGCAGCATACTTGTACCACAGAGACTCTGACTCTCAATCAGTGAGTCCATACAGCCATGTATAGTCCCAAATCTAGTAGGCCATCAGTCATGAAGATATAGCATTCCATGAGAATGTCATGGGTCCAATGTAGCAGTTCTTCAGATCAGTGTTGTATTCTACCTCTAATTAAGGAAACCATTATTGTATCATCAGTTGTATATGATCGACTCTTGTATTTTAGAGCATAGATCAAATTATTCTTTTGACATTGTCATGAGCATGGGGATTCCCACCTCGTCCATATACATGTCACACATTATTTGTATCTCACCCATTGATGGAAACCATATTAATACAAAAACCAAAATCCACCATGCCCCAGCCTTGGAAGCACCACCTCTCCACAGCAAATCCTATGATGTCCATCGGCCATACGATGAGCTCCTGCCCTCACACATCAAGGGGCAATCTATTAACCCAAAAAATTCCTCACTCAGCTCTACATGGCCTACACCACCCAAGGACACCCATGCAAAACCTTCGTATCACCCCATTAGACTCCCACACCCTAAAAAAGGCTTAAAAATGAGTAAGAGGGTTTAGTAACCCTAAAAAGGAGCCTAAATAAATCTCCTAGGGGCTAAAGCCTCCAAAAAGGGGATAAAACCCCTAAAAGGAGCTAAAGTTAGGGTGGAAGGGGATAAAATCCCAAAAAAGGGGCTAAGGCCCTGACTAAGGGCTTAAAACCCTAAAAATCCCCAAAAAAGCTATAAAAGGATGGGTGGGGGTCACTCTCAAATAACTCTTCCCTTGCATACTGTTATGCTGCCAGTGGATGCCTTAAGACCCCTTGTCTCTCAAGCCACCCACATCCCTCCTCTCATCCATTCATTCCTCCATTGAGCCATAGCTCCTTTATAGCCAAGAGAGAGAGAGAGGTGCTTCTTCCAGCTAGGGCATGGTGGCCCATTGCACCAAAGAGAAGGTATACCATTGTTTGCTTATGTATTTTTTTTAGTAGCTTAGTTGTTTTCTAAACCATATTTGCTTGTAGGTTTATTTTTTTAACTTGTTTTGCAGGTTTTTTTGTTTCCAATGGTTGTTTGCAGGTAGTTGGAGTTAAGCCCGAACCTTGTTTGCAGAGGGGCTTCCGGCCATTTCTTGTCATTAAGCTCTTTCTTGCTTTCTGTCCATTTATTTTTCTTGCATTTCCATATAGGAACCTACCCTTCCGTCCTATAGATGAAAGGGAGCCATTCATGCCCTGTAGCGAGGGAGAAATTCCAGCTACAACTCCTACAATTTTCTACTCTGAGAATTTTCCTGATCATCTCCAAAGAATACACTCTAAGGGTCAAAAAGGTAGGTAGTACAAAGGGATGATGTAAAAACGCATAGAGCCTTCTCACTGTGCTATGTTTCTGATAAAAACCAGTCCCCGATTCTCTTCTCAGGGGAGAATTGTGAGGTCTCTCTCATCTGGGGTAGTATTATGGGAATCCTTTGCTTGAAGAAAGCATTATAGAACTATGACATCAAGAATTTAATGAATTTTCTATAATTCCTACTTATTTCATTTCTGATTTCCATTTCTGGGAGTTGCATGTTCTCTTCATTGAACGACACAAACATATTCAGTAGGAAAGACCAGAACCTAAAAGTTCTTACCTTAGGGAAGTCTACTAGTTGAGAATCAATATTCTTAGCTAGAATCTCACCAAACCTGAGACATGAGGACTATTTTGACTGGTTAGACTCCTCTGAGTCAACCAAACAGGTACTCAGGGTGAACAGTAGGCTCATTAGGGGCTTATTTGTTGATGTATTTATAACTTCAGAATGTATTCACTTGTATATCTTATGTATTGTACCCCGATGTTCCTATCGGGAAGTATCAGTAATGTAATTAAGTCATGTCATACCCCGATGTTCCTATCATGAGAATCAGTAATGTAAACAAGTCATGTAAATTCATAGAGGGTAACCCTCCCTATTGATCAAGGGTTAAAGTCCCCGTGGTTGTGGGGCACTAGGGTTGTTAGACTCTCCTAGAGAAGTCAACCCCGGTGAGTTAATGTCAAGTTGGAAATTAGTATAAATAGAGAGTGAGTCTCTCTATTTATCACATAGTCACTCACACTCAGTTGTAGCACATGAGTGAGACAGAAGGAGCTAGGATAATAGAGAGAACAACTGTCAAAGATCATCTTACTGTATTTGAGTTTTACTATTGCCATTGGTGCTTTTTCTATCTCTAAGGATGTTGTGGGGTTTTATCCTTTATGGTTTCCCTGAGGAAAATATTTGTGCCTATTGTCTCTTGTGTCTGATTTTTATGCATGTTATTCTCTCAAATAAGATCCTAAGATAATACTGTCTAAATTGATAAAGATCTAGCATGGTATCAGAGCTAACCTGAGAACAAGAAACTGTGTAGCTGCAAAAGCTAGGGCTTCTTACTTTTTGGGTCTCTTTTCACAATCCATCAACAAAAGGAGGCTAGGATGAACCTCCATGTTGGTTTGGTGTTTGGGTAGACCCAGGTTTACTTGTTATGTACCAACAAAACCCCTAGCTCACTGGCCCTTTCGGCGACAGACCACAGAACGGCCTAAAGTCTCACTCAAAGTGATCTTGGATGGGTCAGCTGAAGACTCAAGTGTCCTCAACTGGGTTATGTGGCATCCTAGTGGTTCTTGTCTCTTCTTATCCAATGGAATCTCTCAGTGATGTGTTGTTTCTCTCCTCCTAGTTGACTCTGCTGGGGGATTGGCCCTTAGCGCACTGCAGCTTATGGGACGATGCGCAAACTATCTCCACTGCTGATCTCTTATCCTGCGATATCTCCCACCATGGTTCCTCTGACAGTGCAATATCTCCTTCCTATACTGCGATATCTCCTACAGTAATACTTCAATATAACTCTCAGGGTACAAAGGATTCCTCCCTTAGTGTAATAGTTAATCTAAACAGCCTCACTTAGACTCCTACAGTCTAATATGCTTAACATCAACTATGCTCAACTTGCTTAACTAATATGCAGGAATCACTTAACACTGTAACTACAACTGCCGTGAATCAAGCACTAATAACTCATATATAGAAGTCTTAACAGATTCAACCCGCAGTTAATCTTCCATGCTACCGTAAACTAAAGATAGCATACATTTAGTCACTACTGATAGTAAAGTTCATGTAATGAATTACAGATAACACATAAGTAAAGCACAAACACATGAAACAGTCGCACAACACATGGATTTTATGTGGTTCACCTCCAGGGGGGAAGCTACGTCCACAGGAACTGGTTTTTATATTATAGCTTGAGAGATTAAACACAGTTCCACTGCAACATGATATGCAGCTTTGAGATCTTCTGGGAAACTCCACGCACACAGCCGGGAGCCCTTCTCTCTTAGATCTCTTCTCTTATAATATTTCCTTCTCTTACAATATACTCTTGTTCTCTCTCTCTCTCTCTCTCAATCCCTGTGGATTTTTACATTCATACTCAAGGAGCCAGCTACTGGTTATAGTAAGATAACTAATAGGTTTAATACAGAACAAGAGCTCGACTCTTACAATACAACTGACTGTGAGCGAAGATAACAACTGACTAGCTTATTGTTTATCTGAATGTCTAGCTAGCTAAATGTATGAACAAATAACCTTTTACAATACAAGATATATGCTTTTATAGGCGTCCCGAAGGTCTCACCATTACAAAACTGTGGGCCTTTCCCAACAGTAACCCAAAACCCTAACTATGAAAGTCGGCCTATATGTACTTTGAGCTGCCACTTTCCGTCACACCACAGCTTTCTGCAGTCTTCCACGCTTCTCAGCACTGATCATGGGTATGGGCATCGCTTCCTACTGTCCTTTTTCTTCAATACCTCGACCCGTTGCTCCTTTTATCTTTATGAGGGTAGTTAAGCCCTCCTGTCTTTGCCGCTGCCTTAAGTGCAGTAGTTGAGCTCTCTCTTCTCGGCTGCTCAGGTACTGTCTTCTTTGACTTCCCTGTCCCGATGTAGCAGCTTTTCCTATAGCTTTGGGACCCTGCTCCAATATTCCCCTAACACTTACTTGTGGCTTGTCCTTGAGCCACTAACAACTAGCTTCTCCTGCTGTAGCTTCTCCTTGGCTTCCTGCGAAGTCCTTGCGAATCTTTCTCGAAGTCCTGCGACTTCGTTGTTCATAGCTTCAACACACTCTTGTGTCATTTCAAGCATATCTTGAATAATGCTGGAGTATTCTATAAACTTAGTTCATAGGTCTCTCTTACCTTTCCTTCCCTTATTTTCATGCTCTCACTCTCATCGCTTGCAAGACCTGCCATCCATTTTTTCTACCATAAGGATTCAAATCCCTGGTATCACGAGAACTCCTCTCTATCTGGGGTAGAACTCACACTGCAAAGAAAATATAAATCTGTATCTTCCAGCCTTCTTAAACATTTCACTCAGTATGGATCCTTTCATATGAAAACTATACAAACCATGAATTCCATTCTGAGAACAAGCCTTTGTTTGCATTCTGAAGTTCTGCTTATTGGTTTGTTTTCCCCTTTCACTTTTATTCTCAACAAATCGCTCCAGGTTTTCATGCTGCCTATGATCTTCATATTTTTGTTTCTTTGCCTCTGCAATCTCTTTTTCTTCTCTTAGGTGATGAGATAGGTCAGATTCTCCCTTTTCCTTCTTTTTCTCATTTTTACTTTCTTCCTGGCTGTAGATTTCTTCTCATCATTCTTCTGCTCTGTTTTCTTATCTTCAGTGATCTTCTCGTCTTTCTGCTTCTCTGCAGCAAAGAATTTGATGTCATCTTCTACATCCTATGCTTGAATCCTCATCTTTGGTGGCTGTCTGACCTATGATGTACCTAATTTCACAACCTTGGGCAGCATCGTCATAGCGGACTCAAGGCCACCACGCTGGAATCTTTGCACAATGTCTTCTAAAGGTTCCCTCTCAGACAGAAACCACTCGGTGCAATGCTCTGAACTGGCAATGGCTGCGAAATTGGGGGAAACCAGCACTCTGTAACTGAAGTATCTCTACACAGGAAAACTCTTCCAATTACTCTATAACTCTTAGAAAATGAAAAAGTAACCCTTATGTATGAATGATCTCTGAATTTATAATGAAATCGATAATCTCTAAAGCAACAGTCATTTAGGCTAGACCCATTGGCGGTATTAATTGCATGGACAAGACAATACCTATCATTTCGATCCTCATTAATTACTGAAATCTGATCAAATTTCCCTTGGAACTTGTGTACAGGCATCGGTCTCGACCAAGATTTAGCAAATCTGGAAAAATCATTATACTGTTGCCAAATCTAGGGTAACATATACCGGTCATTTCTATATTAACTGCTTGTCAGAAGGCGAAGTGACTGGCCCTATGTCTATTTTCAAACTTGTCTACGTGGCATGTGGAGCACCGCATTGCTGCGATGTCACAACGCATCGTTCTGAACCAACATGCTGGCATGAAACTCCGCAACGTTCAAAACTTGCGCAACATAACTGGCATGAAACTCCTCATACTTGGATTTTTTTTTATTTTTTTTAAAACTACATAAGCATCCTATGACTTGCACAAAATAAACTTTCCTCATGCGATTCCTTATACTTAGAATACATAGAAAATTTTACCTATTGGTGTAGACTAATTACCGGTTCGATGTCTCCTTTCAACTACACTGGACATCTGCACTTCCAAAGCTATCTGGATTAGGTCTAAGAGGTGGAGTGGCTGTCACTATAGAGCTTAAGCCTACTGCCATTAATTAACATAGGAAGAAGCTCCCCATTCAGTTTGCTGAGCTGAACGACACCTCCTTCTGTAAGATACTAAATCTGATATGGCCCCAACCAATGCGTCTTGAACTTCCCTGGAAACTTAACAAACTTACTATCATATAGGAGCACTAGGTCTCCTATCTAAAAACTCTTTCTCTTGATGTGCCTGTCATGCCAAGCTTTTTCTCGTGCCTTCTGCACTTTTTGATGGAATCCTGCGATGAATCTGTCTTCTTCTAAGGCAAGCAGCTGTGCTAGCCTTTCATTCATGGTGTCTGTATCATCTATCTTGGTAATTTGAGAAACTATTAAACTGGGAATAATATATTCCATAGGCATAACATCCTCTTGTACATACACCAAGCTAAAAGGTGTGTGTCCTGTGAGTTTCTTTCATGTAGTCCTATAAGCCCATAATACAGTATTAACCCTGAGATCCTAATCATTTCTTTGGCTGTTACAGATTTTAGTAAGAGCATTTTATAGAATCTTGTTAAAGGCCTCCACTGTACCATTAGCTTGTGGGTGGTAGGGAGTTCTCTTATGGTGTTGTATCTGAAATTCCTCCGTCAAGGCCTCAATAGTGCGGTTCATAAAATGTGTGCCTTGATCACTCATCAAAATTACTAGACATCCAAATCTACTTATGATGTTTTCAAAAATGAACTATGGAGTTCTAGTAGCATCACAATTCCTTACTGCTTTAGCCTCTACCCACCTGGTGAGGTATTCTGTTCATGTGATGATGTATCTCGCACCAGTTCGTTTCCCTGGTGGGTTGATAGGACCCACAAAATATATAGCCCACTTGTCAAATTCCCACAGCATAATCTGTGGTTGCAGTGGCATTTCATCTCTCCGCGAAGGTTTTCCTACCCTCTGGCAGATATCGCAACATCTGCAAAACTTATTAGTGTCTTTATGGAAAGTAGGCCAGCATAACCCTGCAGTAAGGATTTTCTGAGCAGCCGGCTTTCCTGCGAAATGACCTCCTGCGGGACCTAAGTGTGCTTCTCTGATAATGGCCTCTTTTTCATGTGGCATCATGCATCTGCGCAGGACTTCATTTGGACCTAACTTATATAGATGTCCTGCGATCAAAGTGAATTCTACTGCTTTCACAACTAACTGTTTCTTTTTCTTCTTAGTAAAGTCAACTGGTGCCCACCCTGTAGTGAGAAAGTGAATAATATGCTCATAGTACTCATCTGCGATCTGGATAGAAAATAATTGTGCATCTGGCAAATTATTCTCTAAATTACTTGGTTCTTCTCCTGAGTCTATTCATGATAGATGATCAGGTCTGACATTTAATCTTCCTAGTTTTACAATGATTTCAAAATCATACTCTTGAAATAAGATTAACCATCTGCAGATCCTCCCCCCTAAAACTGGCTTATTGACCAAATACTTTAAAGTAGAATGGTTAGTAAACATCTTAAATGGGGCACCCAACAGGTAGTGCCTGAACTTTTGTAGAGCATACACCATAGATAATCCTTCTCATTCTGTAGTGGTGTAGTTCTTTTCTACTGTAGATAACTTTCTGCTGGAGTACGCGATAGGGTGATCAATACCTCCTTCTCGTGGTTGTGTTAAGACAATGCCCAATGCAATGCCAGATGCATCCACATGGACATGAAATGGCTTGTTCCAATCTGGGAATACTAAGATGGGTGCTGTAACCATTTTCTCTTTATGTGTGTCTAAACTTTACTGGCATTCCTCATTCCATAGGAATTTCACATCTTTCTTTAATAGCTTTTCCATAGGTCCTGTGATCTTTGCATAACCTTTGATGAATTTTCAATAGTACCCGGTATGACCAAGCATTGTTCTCAATTGCTTAACTGAGTTGGGTGCTGGGAGATGTACAATGATGGCAATATTTGCAGGATATACCATCAAGCCTTGTCTACAAACAATATGACCCAACAAAATACCAAATGGCGCACATAATATACATTTCTTCAAGTTAAGAGAAATCTGATATTGCCTACATTTCTCTAACATGAGCCTTAAATATCCTATATGCTTGTCGATTAATCCAAATACAGTCCAATCATAAAAATAGACTTCTAAGAATTTATGGATGTATTCCTTGAATACAGCAACTACTACTCTGGAAAAGATAGCTGGTGCATTTTTAAGACCAAAGGGAATTACTGTATACTAGAATGAGCCCCATTCTGTCGCAAAGGTGGTCTTATGTCGATCCTGTGGATGGATTCTGATCTGATTATAGCCTGAAAAGCCATCAGTGAAGGAGTAGACCTCCTTTCCGCCCACATTGTCTAAAACTTCATCAGTAAAGGGTGTCAAAAATGGGTCATGAAGTGATGCATCGTTGAGTTTGCGCAAATCGACACAAATCCTGATGTTTGCTTTAGTTTTCTTTTCCTACACAACCATGGGACTAACCCATTCACTTTCTTCTACTGGCTCAATGATGCCTGCTGCTAGCATCTTATCAATCTCATCCTTAACTTTTTCTTTATAGAGGGGATTCAATCTATATGGACGCTGCTTAATTGGCTTAGCATCCTCTTTCAATGGTATCCACATTACTCCTAGATCTCCTACTATTCCCTTCATCTCTATGAACTTAGTGGGGAATAAGTCCTGATAGTCATGTAAAAGATCTGTGATGTGTCCTACTGTTTCATCATCCCAATAGTCTCCAATAGAGGCAAACTTTGGTTCTGTTTCTGTGCCAATATTGATCTTTTTAATCTTGATAGGGTCTGTGATAGCTAGAATCTTGAGTTTTGGTCCATCAACATTGCGAGTCCCTTCTGACTCTGGAATGTTGATACTATGAGGATTTTCATCCTCATCGCTTGACTCTGCTGTGAAGTCGTAACACTCGAGCGCATCTTCTAGCTGGATGGCCCAATCAGACTGAGCAGACACTGATTGGGTACAGTCATCAAATATCTTAGTTTTTATAATACCTAGGGCCTGATCAATGCTTGGATACTCAGATTCAAAAGTGAAAGTGAGTAGAAAGCTATCTATCATAAGTGGTCATGTGATAGTTCCTCTGCGCAACTCTGTCTCAGTGTACCAGTTCCTTGGCACTGTGTCTAAAGTGTGAATGAACAGGTGAACCCATTCATCCTCTGGAATTTACGACCAACTCTGTTCACAAATCTGAATATGTGACCTGGGGTCACTTTCTCCTATATATTTCTATTGTAAGGGCTCCTTGTCATTAGAGAACCTAATCGCCATCAGTCTCTTAAAATCATCCCATGTCGTGATATGTTCTTTATGTGCATGCCACCATCTTGCAGGTGTGGATTTTACTGCAAGTTCAATAGTTGTCATCCTCTGCTCCTGAGGAATTTCCTGCTCAAACTGCTATAAAAAGTCATTGACATCCGCTAAGCCATGAAATGATGGAATATCAATAATCTCTGCGCCAATCCATCACAATGACTTAGTCATAAACGCACATCTACGATATGAGACTTCGTAAAGTCTTTTCTGCCAGTTCTCTAGAACAACATCTGAGTCTGATGCGCATGAGTTGTCGCATCGCCAACTAATGTTTCCTTCTATGGTTGGATTTATGTAATCAATATGATTAGCTATCATCTGATAGAGGCTCTCCATATTATGCACCTCCTCCTCTTCTCAGATAGGTTCAATATAGCGAGGACCTTGAAAAGGATCCAATGGTGCGATGCCCTGGATCTGTGTATCCTCGAAGGTCATTTGTCATTTCTTTAAGTCGATAATAGCCATGTTATCGATTTCCCAATAAATACCTAGTATAGTTGGATATGGTCTACTATCGCCAATGATTTATATAACTTCAAAGTCAGCAAAGTTGTGAACTCCGTCAATATCAACTGGCACCTGCGGTAATCGACCCAGTGGTGATACCCTCTGCTGATTGGCTAAGTGCGGATGGATAGGCGATCTAGCTAACTTAGGGCTACCCATATGTTCCCATGTCTGCTTAGTCATAAAATTTACCTCTGATCCTAAATCTAGGATTACCTCACCCATTTAAAATTCTCCAACTTGTGGTGTGAGTCTCATCTTTCTTCTTGTTCTTGTATGTCCCATAATATTATGAACAGCATGCTGTGCACTGCTCATGGAAGAAGATGGCTGACACTAATCTATGATGCGCTGAAGCTCTCCAATAGATTTCTCATTTCTAATGATTTTCAAGCAACTTCGTAGAAAGTATTGTACACTTCCTGTCGACTCATCCTCTTCACACCTTCCTGATGTGGTAGCCTGCGATATCTGCACAGGACTAACACCACAAGGTTTTTGCTATGGTATGACACTGCATGGCAGTACCTACGATCCTGATGGTGTAGGGTCAGCAATGAAAGTTTGAGCTTTCTGAAATGTTTCTTTGTTCTTCTGTAGGTCGAGTGGTGTTGATTTATTAGTGGCTTTGCGCACCCACTCCGAACCTGTTTTCTTTGCGTCATCCTACGATGTTCTACTAGTAGAAGCACCGCTGTGAGTCACAATATTGACTCTTGATTCTAGATCTTTCCGCTCAGCAACAATAAGCTGTATGTTCTGGTGTACTGCTGGCTTAGGGTCCCTAATCTTGGCTATCAAGATAGGACATTCTTCTATAATATGCTCATAGGACTTGCAATACTTAAATGTCATACTAGGGTTCTGACAATCCCTGGCGTAATGTCCTATAGCTCCAAAATTGTAACAAGTAATAGGTCCATGGCCACAGCCAAAGCCTCCTCCATGGCCTCGTCCTCTGAATCCTCCTCCATGACCAACATGAGCCTGTTCATGCTGTGGTCCTATTGCTGGACCTATTTTTTCTGAATGGACTCTGTATACATCATGTTTTCTTTCTATCATAAGATGATAAGCTCGGTAATTATTTTCATCATGACCTACTGACTTACAGAAGTTACAGTATAAGTTCTTAGGGGTCTGTACGTACTTTTGAAGTAAAGGGAATTCCTGTGGTCGATGTCCTCTTGTTCTGCAGAGTTCACACCATGGCCCTTGAGTCTGTAATAAGGGGTTAGGAGCCCCACTTGCTAAATACTCTACAAATACTGGACAGTTATCCTTAGTGTGGCCCTGTCCTTTACACTTTGTACACCATATTTCTTGTGCAATCTCTTTTCCTTTCTTAATCTCATGCATTTGTAACGTGAGATTGGATAACTGGTTCTGTAAGCTTGTCATTCTTGTACTGGTCTCGGCTAGAGGCGAAGCCTCTAGTTTCGTTGCCATCTCCAACACTTCATCATGTTTACAGAGTCTCTCTTGCATTAATGGAAGTCTGATGTGAGGAAGCAGTGCTGTGATGAACCATTCCTTATGCTGCTCCGGCGCAAACTCAAAGATGACTTGGTCTATAAGGGCTTTGAACTTCTGATCAAAGTCCCATACTGACTCTATAGGTAGTTGTTTGATGTCTTTAATCTCTATGATGCATTGTGACTCAGACTTAGGTTTCTTAAATTCTTTAATCATTGCGGTCTTGACCTGTGCAAGCGTTCTGGCCAGTGCTATTGTATACTTCATATACCATGTTAAAGCTCTGTCTCTAAGTGTAGTGACCAATTGGACAAGTTTAATATTATCATCTTGGATCTATTTAATAGTCCATACAACTTCACATAGGAACCAATGTTGTTCTGGGTCTTCTGCCCATGTACCCTTGAAGGTAGGTAACTTCATGTCATCCCCCATTCTGTTTCTAGGTGGTGGATGCTGATTTGCTGTATTACTACCACTCGGTGGTGTAGGTGTAGGTGATGTAGCGGTAGTATGTACTGTGTGTGAACTACTAGATGTAGTTCCTACGGGATCATTTTGAGTCCTGGTTGTTTTCTGTGGGGTATAAGGGTGGTAAGGGATACCCCCTACTGTTCTCTCTATATTACTGTGACTCTGCTCTCTAGTACTGTTTGAACTGCTTTCAAAGAGAGAAGATCTGAAATCTACTTTATATTTCTTACCACTATGTGTACATCCAATTTCATCAAAATCACTCTCAAAATCTTTTGACATTACACTTACTTACTTATTCATCTGAGAATAGATCCATTAATCCTTTTTCATGTAATAACATCTTAAGGAACAAGTTTAAAGAGATTAGGTACTTACCACGATAGCCTTTCAAGAAATACCTCTCTGCTTCACTGAAACTCTTTCTTTGATCAACTGCAAACTCTGTAACAAAGCCTTCCAACAAACTCGCAAGCAAGAAGTTGACTGCCCATGAAATGGGATTGTCTATGCTCTTAAGGGTGTGGATCAGCTCTGGTGTCCAGACAATGTTCCTTTTCTTCTTGAATATGTTCTTATCAGTCAACTTTGATAACCAGTCGTACAAATCATTTGCATAGGTTGTAAAAAATATCTCATGCAGGTCAGTGAAGATATGTTTTTGTAACCAGTCCTCTGTACTCAGTCTAGGACTCTTGTTTTCTATCACAGTGAATTCTTTTTCCTTAGACCCAACCCACTTGTTGAGTTCTTCTTTAGTAGGATGCCAACAGAACATTAGCTCTGCAATGTGTTCAAAGCTAGAAATGGAACCATTGTTGGTTTGGTGTTTGGGTAGACCTAGTTTTACTTCCTATGTACCAACAAAACCCCTAGCTCACTGGCCCTTTCAGCAACAGACCGTAGAACGACCTGAAGTCTCACCCGAAGCGATATTGCATGGGTCGGTTGAAGACTCAAGTGTCATCAACCGAGTTCTGTGGCATCCTAGTGGTTCTTGTCTCTTCTTATCCAATGGAATCTCTCAGCGATGCACTGTTTCTCTCCTCCTAGCTGACTCTGCTAGGGGACTAGCCCTTAGCGCACCGCAGCTTCTAGGACGATGCGCAAACTATCTCCGCTGCTAATCTCTTATCCTGCGATATCTCCCACCACGGTTCCTCTGAAAGTGTGATATTGCCTTCCTATACTATGATATCTCCTACAATAAGACTTCAATATAACTCTCAGGGTCCAAATGCTTCCTCCCTTAGTGTAATAGTTAAGTTAAATAGCCTCACTTAGACTCCTACAGTCTAATATGCTTTACATCAACTATGCTCAACTTGCTGAACTAATATGCAGGAATCACTTAACACTGTAACTACAAATGTCGTGAATCAAGCACTGATAACTCATATACAGAAGTCTTAACAGATTCAACCCACAGTTAATCTTCCATGCTATTGTAAACTAAAGATAGCATACATTTACTCACTATTGATAGTAAAGTTCATGTAATGAATAATAGATAACACATAAGTAAAGCACAAACACATGAAACAGTCACACAAAACATGGATTTTACATGGTTCACCTCCAGGGGGGAAGCTACGTCCATGGGAACTGGTTTTTATATTATATCTTGAGAGAGTAAACACAGTTCCGCTGCAACCTGATATGCAGCTTTGAGATCTTCTGGGAAACTTCGCGCACATAGCGGGGAGCCCTTCTCTCTTAGATATCTTCTCTTATAATATTGCCTTATCTTACAATATACTCTTCCTCTCTCTCTCTCTCTCTCTCAAAATACCTGTGGATTGTTCAGTCCCTGCGCATTGTTACATTCATACTCAAGGAGCCAGCTACTGGTTACAATAAGATAACTAATAGGTTTAATACAGAACTAGATCTCGACTCTTACAATACAACTGACTGTGAGTGAACAGAAAAACTAACTAGATTATTGTTTATCTGAATGTCTAGATAGCTAAATGTCTAAACAGATAACCTTTTACAATACAAGATATATTCTTTTATAGGCGGCCCGAAGGTCTCTCCATTACAAAAATGTGGACCTTTCCCAATAGTAACCCAAAACCCTAACTATGAAAGTCGGCCTATCTATACTTTGAGCTACCGCTTTCCATCAAACGACAGCTTTTTGCAGTCTTCCACGCTTCCTAGCATTGATCGTGGGTATGGGTGCTACTTCCTACTGTCCTCTGTCTTCAATACCTCGGCCTATTGCTCCTTTTCTCTTTATGAGGGTAGTTGAGCCCTCCTGTCTTCGCCGCTGCCTTAAGTGCAGTGGTTGAGCTCTCTCTTCTCAACCGCTCAGGTACTGTCTTCTTTGACTTCCCTGTCCTGATGTAGCAGCTTTTCCTATAGCTGCGGGACCCTTCTCTAACACTCCATTGAAGAGCACATCTTTCTGTCGAACAAGAATCTAATTCTGAACACTTCAGTTTTTGACCTACTACTACATCAAGAAATTATGTATTTTCACTAAAGAGGAATTTTTGAGTGATCCTAGGCTAGGATTACCCTCCTCCTCAAAATCAAAGTTCAAACATAAAAATTAAAGTTTTTGGTTGGGTAGAACTACATGAAATTCAAACCCTAGTTTTCCTTGGAACTAGAAAACCAACACTATAGAAGATCAACTCAAGATCTAGTATAGGTTCTCTGTTAAGATGTCTCATCACACCAAGGTTGATGAAAATCTTGAGGGAGCTGACAATTTTTGAGCCTGGAAGTATAGGATTTCCCTAGTCCTAGAAGAAAATGAGTTAGAATCTTACATCAGTGAAGAGGTTCCAGTTCCAGAGGGAGATGAGACTAAGGCCTTACACCAAAATAAATTGGTCATGGATAAGAGGATTATTGCTGATTCAATCAAGGATCACCTCATACCATAGGTGTCCTCCCTAAAAACACCTAAAGCAATGTTTGATGCCATGGCCAAGCTATTTGAAGGAAAGAACATAAATCAAAAGATGACTTTGTGGAACCAGTTGAACAATGTAAAGATTCAGAATACAAAGACCATACAGTCATACTTTACAAGGGTCTCCTAGATCAAAGAACAACTTGAAGCAATAGATGAAGAAGTAGAGAATGCAGAAATTGTGATAACCACCTTGAATGGTCTCCCCAGGGCATGGGACTCTTTCATTCAAGGGATCTATGCAAGAAAGAATCTAGTAAACTTTAGTAGGATATGGGAGGAATTCTCACAATAATAATCTCAAATAATATCCCTAGAAGAAAAGATGGGAAGTGAATATCAAGATCTCATAGTACAATCCAAGAAAAGACGAACATAATATCACAAAGGTAAGCACTCACACCAAAAAGATAACCCTAGAATATCTAACAGAAATCTACCTAAATTCAGATTCTATAAATGTGATGAAAGATGACACTTTGCAAGATATTGTCCTAGAAAAAAAAATGGCTCTCACAAGAAGAAGGGAAACAAGAAAAGACATCATGCTCATACTACAGAGGATGATGAGCCTCCCAAGAAGAGAATCAAACAAGTGATGATTCTTCAAGTGATGAAGAATATGTTTTAATATTTTCTCTCATGGGAACTATCTCACATGGAAGCAATGATTGGCTTATAGACAGTGGGTCTTCCAAACACATGACAGGATTCAAGAAATCCTTTGTGAAACTATCCGAACATGAATCACCCCACATGTTGAAACTCGGAGGTGACTACCAGTATCCTATAAAAGGTAGTGGTGAATCCTCCTACAAGCTAGTCTCTAGAAAGTCTATGAAGATGAAGGATGTCTTGTTTGTACAAGGACTAAAGATGAATCTTCGCTCTATCTCTAAATTAGATGCAAAAGGCATGAGGGTTGCATTCATAGATGGACAAGTCCTATGTGTCCAAAAGGAAGGACTATAGATGATGCAGTAGTGATTGGAGAGAAAGAGGGAGGACTATACAAATTGAAGGGCCAACCAGAACAAGGTTTTGTCCATGAATCAGTAGAGCCAAATGAACTTTGGCATAGAAGGCTTGCACATGTGCACTATAGGGCACTACCACTTGCAAGAAAATATGTTAAAGGTCCTCAAGAAATACAGGAAAAACATGAAGGTGTATGAAAAGGATGTGCGAAAGGAAAGAACACAATGAAGACATTTCCAAGTAGCGAGAGCAAGGCAAAAGGAATCTTGGAAATCATCCACTTTGATGTATGCGGTCCAATGTCATCCAGTTATCTAAGTGGGTTTGTATAATATGTTTCTTTCATTGATTATTTTTCTAGGAATACATGGATATACTTTATGAAAAACAAAGATGAAGTATTCAGTAAGTTCAATGAATTCAAAGTCTTGATCAATAACCACACAGACAATAAAAATCAAGACCTTTCGATCAGATAATGTTGGAGAATTCACATCAAATGAATTCAAGTAATTATGCAGAGATTTAGGGATTAAGAGGGAGTTAATAACTACATATAATCCACAACATAATGGAGTTGAAAAAAGGAAGAATAGAACGATCATGGAAGTAGTAAGGGAAATGCTTCATGACCAATATCTTCCTATGCATCTATGGGAAGAAGCTTCCAAGATAACTGTTTATGTACAAAACCATGCTCCTCATAGCGTACTTGAGAACAAGACACCTGAAGAAGTATTTTCTGCCAAGAAATTAGAATTCAGTCATCTAAGAATATTCGGTTGTCCAGTGTACATACACATTCCAAAATAAAAGAGTACAAAGCTTGATCCTTCAAGAAAGAAGGGTATATTCGTGGAATATAATGAAAGATCGAAGGCTTATAGAATATATTCATAGAATTCAAGAAGATCAACATTAGCAGAGACATCGAATTTGACGAAGACTCAACTTACAAGAAATCCAAAAAGAGACCAGCTGAAGACCCTGAAGAAACAGAAGTACCCAAGATTCAATATACAATTATTAACAATGCAACTTAAGAAGAATATTGAGAAATAGAATAACCCCAGGAACCTATAGATCCATTCCAAGAGAAGAATCCTCACAATAGGAAACCTACATGGGTATGAAAAGCTATCCAAGGTACAGAAAGATATGCACCTCTAGAAGAGATGCATAAAGAGAAGAAAAGAACCAGGTCCTGCTTCGATTATGTAGCCTAATTATGTGACATCATTGATAAAGAACCTTCCAATTATGAAGAAGTAGCAAAAAAGAAAGAGTGGAAGGATGATATGCCTGAAGAGTACCAGTCGATCATGAAGAATGATATTTTGGATGTTGTTCCAAGACCAAAGGGGAAGTCTGTTGTGACTTCCAAGTGGATATACAAGATCAAGCATGCTGTAGATGGCAGCATAGAGAAATATAAAGCAAGGTTTCTGGCTCATTGCTTCTCCTAGAAAGAAGGAATAGATTATGAAGAAACTTTTGCACTTGTAGCCAGATACACTTCCATTAGATCAATACTTACTCTGGCTGCAGTAATGAAATGGAAGATACACCAGATTGATGTCAAGACATCTTTCTTGAATGGTGTAGTAGAATAGGAAGTGTATGTAGAGCAGCCACTTAGTTTTGAGACACATGACAGTGAGACTCATGCATGAAAAATGAAGAAATCCCTATACAGTTTGAAACAGGCACCCATGACATGGTACAACAGAATTGATAGCTTTATGACTAGTTTGGGCTTTACCAAAAGTAAAGCAGATTCCAACCTTTACTATAAGGTTGAGGAAGGGAACCCAGTGATACTCTTACTATATGTAGATGACTTCTTTGTAACAAGTGAGGATGGGTTGATTGTTGACACGAAGATGAAGCTTACTACTGAGTTTGAGATGAAGGACTTGGGTATGATGCATTACTTTCCAGGTATGGAGGTGTGGCAAGATGTGGATGGAATATCCCTAGGACAAGGGAAGTATGCAGTAGAGATCCTAAAGAGGTTAAGGATGATGGAATATAAGTCCATGACCATACCTATGGAATCAAACTTGAAGCTATTGAGTGATGCTTCATCAAAGTTAGCTAATTCTATGATCTATAATTAGATGATGGGTCCTTAATGTACCTTACCAATACAAGACCAGACATTTGCTTTGTTGTGAACACATTGAGCCAGTTCCTAATAGATCCGAGACATGTTCACCTGATTGCTCCAAAGCATATTTTGAGGTACCTGAAGGGTACGGTTGATTAAGGGCTCAAGTATGAGGTGAATCAGAAGATTAATCTGGAAGGTTATGTGGATTTAGATTGGGCAGGTGGTGCCATTGATATGAAGAGCACTTCGTTGTGCTGCTTTAGTATAGGATTAGGCGTGATCTCTTGGTTTACTAGGAATCAATCCTATGTGGCACTGAGTATAGCCGAAGCAGAGTATGTCACAGCTTGTTCAGCTAGTTGTGAGGTACTGTGGCTTAGGAAGCTACTATATTATTTATTTGATCTTCAGTTAGATACTACTTGTATATATTGCGATAACTCGAGTTGTGTGAAGTTATCTGAGAACCCGGTGTTCCATGACAAGTTGAAGCATATCAAGATCAAATATCACTATATCATGGATATGGTGTAGAGAGGAGCAGTGAAGCTCCAGTATGTTGCGACGGATGAATAGATAGCTAATGTGTTGAGCAAACCATTATCCAGAGTGAAGTTTGAGTACTTCAGGGAGAAGCTTAGTGTTCTCTAGGTCGAGGTTCCCTCCAAGGTGAAGTGATGAGCCTGTGTGCCTTTCTGACATGGTTGTTAGATGTGTTCCTCCCATGGTTAGATGTAAGTGCAGATACTTTCTGACACGTTTGTTTGAAGTGCTCCTCCCATGGTCAGATGTAAGTGCAAATTCTTTCTGACATGGTTGTTGGATGTGTTCCTCACATGGTCAGATGTAAGCGCAGATCCTTTCTGACATGGTTGTTGGATGTGTTCCTCCCATGGTCAGATGTAAGTGTAGATCCTTTTTGACATGGTTGTTGGATGTGTTCCTCCCATGGTCAGATGTAAGTGTAGATCCTTTTTGACATGGTTGTTGGATGTTTTCCTCCCATGGTTAGATGTAAGTGCAGAGCCTTTCTAACATGGTTGTTGGATGTGTTCCTCCCATGGTAAAATGTAAGTGCAGAGGCTTTTTGAAATGGTTGTTGGATGTGTTTTTCCCATGGTAAGATGTGAGTGTTGGGCCTTTCTGACATGGTTGTTGGATATATTCCTCTCATGGTCAGATGTGAGTGTTGGGTGGCCTCTCTGACATGGTTGTTGGATGTTTTCCTCTGATGGTCAGATATAAGTATTGAATAAGATGAATAACTACATGGAGGCTAGGCCTACAACCAGCATGAAAAATGGTTGTCTCTGTAGAAATTCCTATGATGAGTAGAATTGAGAGATAACACCAATTGATCAAGATAGAGGAAGTGGTGATGATGATGATTTAGTGATGATCCACCTTTGATGATGATCCATTTTTTATGATGATATAGTGATGATCTAGTTTCGATGATGATCTAGTGATGACCCAGCGTTGGTAATGATCCAGACTTGATCCAGAGAAGAAGAATTGTGGCGATGAATTGTGTCAAGAGAATGCCTTCCTAGTTAAGAGGGAGTGTTGATGTATTTGTAACTTTGGAATGTATTCACTTGTATGTCTTATGTATTGTACCCCAATGTTTCTATCGAGAAGTATCAGTAATGTAATTGAGTCAGGTCATACCCCGATGTTCCTATCAAGATAATCAGTAATGTAAACAAGTTATGTAAAGTCATAGAGGGTAACCCTCCTTATTGATAAAGGGTTAAATTCCCCGTGGTTGTGGGGCATTAGTTTTGTTAGACTCTCCTAAAGAATTCAAACCTTATGAGTTAATGTCAACTCATAAATTAGTATAAATAGAGAGTGAGTCTCTCTATTTATCACACAATCACTCATACTCAATTGTAGCACATGCGTGAGAGAGAAGGAGCTAGGATAAGAGAGAGAATAGATATCGGAGATCATCTTACCATATTTGGGTTTTACTAGTGCTATTGGTGCTTATTCTATCTCTAATTAATTTGCAGGGTTTTCTCCTTTATGGTTTCCCCAAGGAAAATCTTTGTGTCTAATGTCTCTTGCGTTTGATTGTTGTGCATGTTATTCTCTCAGATTAAAGAAATACCATATAAAATGTCAAAAGAGTTGAGAGAAATGCCATGAAGACACTAAAGATGAAAGAAAAAGAATTAAGAACATCAAAAACATACTTTACCAATCAATTTCAAGTATTGGATGAAAATTGTAATTCTGAAAAACTCAAGATTGATGCACTCGAAGGGAAATTGGAGCAATATGCAATAGAAAACTAGAAACTATAGAAGGAAATCGCTCTTCTAAGAAAGAAATTGAAAGATAAAAAGGAATAAAAAACAAAGGATGTTACAAAGTCAACTAGATCAATTCTTTAACTAAAATACCATGTGCAGAAACTTCAATGTCAAAGTGATTAAACCTACAGAATGATCAATGAACATCAGAACAAATTTCAAGCCAAACAACACGAGATGATCATGCTCAAAGAAATAAATATCAAATACAAAAGTTCATTTGATGAAAATGAAAGGCAATTGAAAGAAAGGGAGTATGAAATTGAAATACCACAAAACCATATTAAGACAAATGATAGGTTTACTGAAATAATAAAAGTGTTAAACAAGATATTAAGAAAACAACGTTTTTATCCCAATAGGTTTGGTATAAGATACAAAGCAGTAGACACCAAGAAAGAAAGGAACCAAGAAAAGACATTGTGTTTTGGAAGTACAAAAGAACTGGACATACGGTTAAAATATATAAAACCTTTACTTGTTACAGATTCAACAAAGTAGGTCGTAACTATGGAAACTACAAGTCACAAAATGTTTAGAGAAAGAAGATAGGTGAGGATGGTTTGATAATCCCTTCTAAAATTAATAAGGAGATGTGCATGGGTTGAAGAATGAAAAAAATTTCGATCCTAAGTTCTTCTCGATAATGTGATGTTTGGAGGACAAATTAGGCTGCATTTCCCCTCCTAACTGATCCACAAATATACAAACTAGTCGTAGTAGAAAATGTGTGCAAGTATACTCCAAAAAATGGTATGGAGAGTCAATTCATAAAAAGGTAGTGGTAATTAATATTGGAAAGAATTTTCATTTATTGAAGGCAAGTGGTTAACTAAATTTGTAATAGTTCAATCAAATTTTGAGAAACTCGATGAATTTCCTTTCTCCAAGAAGGACCAAATCTAGGTAAGTCTGCAAATCATGGAATACTTTAATGTTACAAAAGGGAGAAGAGATATTTTAAAGGTGCAAACGTATCCATTCAGATAAACAAAATGCTATATTTAAGACATTGTAATGAGGAGAATGAAGTCTAAAGCCATGTTCCCCAAAAGATAGTTCAAATCAAAGAAACCATCTAAAGACATGAAGCACTTACCCAATCAAACCTTTTGTGCATTCTCTACAAATTTTGTTGAATTCGTGATTAAATTCAATCCAGAAATACAAATGAATCATAAGTGAATCTTCTAGCTTTTAATATACAAAATTTCCAGCATGAAAGGGTACAAAAGGGATGATAACTGAAGAAGAGTTGTATGGACAACAATACACATTTTCTTGTGTAGACTACAATCTAACTAACAAAGAAACGTTTCCTAGTGTAACTTAGGATATGTATCTGAAAAAATTATTAGTAAAGACCAAAAATATATTGTTGTTATGGAAATTCAAACTTGGGAAGGGTTTCCAATGATAGGAATACTAAATATGTTGGAAATTTAGTTCTTTTGGAAAAACCCACAAGTAAAGGTGTGTGCAAGACTATTGTTGTCACAAGTGCATGATGGATTTATATGGATGTATAGGAAAATTTACATTTGACTCTAAGTTTAGTAGGGTCAATCACCATACTTCCTTCTGGTGGAGAAGACATAATCCCTCTCACAGATACAAGTCAAGAAAAGGATTTGGGAAGAAACATGGATAAGATATATGGAACTAGGAGGGAAATCGTAGGGTTCTCATTCACACAGATAAAATATGATGATGTAAGATTACAAGTTCTAGTATCCTGCAATTTTTTTTGGGAGATTTTACCATATCAGGTATCGACAACATTTATTGTGGTTATCGAAAAGTGTGTTGCAAGTGTACATATGAACTGGTCCACCTTTCTACTGCATGATTTATTCGATGATTGAGTGGGAACACAATAAAAATTTAATTCTTTTCATTTCATTTGGATATTAATTTGTATTGCTCTAGTAGGTTGGAAGGAACTATAGGAGAGTCTATTCATTGATAGGAATAGAAATCCCTTCCAAGTAGATAGCTATACAAACTTGTTGTTTTACACAATTCCAGAAATACATAAGGACAACAACTTCAATTTATTTTTGAATGGAGAATAAATTAGAGAGATTCTGGAAAATAATCCATGAATAAAGCCTCAAATAGTGGATACATTCAAGGAATTCATGCATTTCAATACTAAATGCATTACACATATATACAAGATGTAATGATACGAAGTATGATATACACATTAGATCACTAATACTACTGCAAAGTCAATTAAATTTTTTTGATAAGAACATATAGACAATCAGTAAAATTTTAGATTGGGTAAATAAAGGTATTTTGCTGAGAAATTTGGAGACAATGGAGGAGGTAGAGGGAAACAACTGTTGATGTATTTGTAACTTCAGAATATATTCACTTGTGTATTTAATATATTGTATTTGATTGATCCCCAATGTTCCTATCAGTAGAATCATTAATGCAAACAATTCATGTAATGTCATAAAGGTTAACCCTCCTTGTTGATCAAGGGGCAAAGTCCCCACAGTTGTGGGGCACTAGGGTTATTAGACTCTCCTATATAAGTCGGCCCTGGTGAGTTAATGTCAAGTCAGAAACTAGTATAAATAGAGAGTGAGCCTGTCTATTTATAACACACACACTCACACCTAGTTGTAGCACATGAGTGAGAGAGAAGAATATGGAATTAGAGAGAGAGAGAGAGAGAGAGATCATCTATCGGAGATTATCTTTGTATCTTTTGGTTTTACATTTAGTGCTCATTCTATATTTGAGGAAGTTGTGGGGTTTTCTCCTTTATGGTTTCCCTAAGGAAAATATTTGTGTCTATTGTCTTTGTTGATTGATTTCTATGCATGTTATTCTCTCAGTTAATATCGTAAAGATCATATTGCTCAAACGATAAAAATCTAACATGGTATTAGAGATCACCTGAAAAGAAGACACTGTGAAGCTTCAGAAGCTATGGATTCTTAATTTTTGGGTCTCTCTCCATAAATCATCAGCAAAATGAGGTTAGTCTAACTCTCCAGTTAAGGGCGCATCTTTCTGTCGAAGCAGAATTTGATTGCAGGCATTTTCAGTTTTTGACCTGTCACTCCCGCGGGAAATTAGGGCTTTTTACAGAAAAGGAATTTTTGAGTGAGCCCAGTATAGGATTGCTCTCCTCCAAAAATAAAATTTTAGAGACCAAGGTATAATTTTTTTGTTGAGTAAAACTTTGGCAAAGTCAAAGCCTAGTTTGACCCCAGTCTTGAAAAATTGTAAAATACTAAAACTAGTCGTTTTGGTAAATTCGCTATATCTCGGTATTGAAGTAGGGTCAGGAGAAAAAAGTTTTACAAGATAAAGATAAATTCTTGAAATAACCTATGGAATCATATGAGCCTCATATTTGCTATATTCTGGGAGATATGATTCCTCCAAATCAAGGTTCTAGCCTCTTCTAGGATTCATCCCTAAACAAGAAACTTAGGGAGAATAACTATATCTCAGGATACAAAGGTACAAATGCAATTTTGCAAGATGTTCCAGATAGGTCCCATATGTTACTTTATGTGGTAAAAGTTTTAGACTCCAATGGTGAAATATTTACATGTGGCAATCTGTACAATTTCTCTATGATGAACAGTCCAGAATTAAGTCACCGTGGGAAAACTATCATAAGTACCAATTGGTGAAACCAATTCTAATAGAACCTATGGTTTTGGAAATAGGAGTGAGGAGGATACCTTTTAAAAAAAAATTAGACACATGGGAGCATTAATTTTGGATATAGTACAGAAACAATATAAGGAATTTATGCAGAAGAAATTGGAAAACTATGGATTCCTGTTCCGGGAGCTTCCCTCCAATGTTTTCAGAAAAGGAGTAAATTGGATAGATCACCTTTAATAGGCCCATATTTATATCCAATCAGAATTTTTAGATTCCAATTTTTGAAAATTAGGGTTTCTCTGACAAACCCTAGATTAGCCAGCTCCGGAACTAGGACAGACACCTCAAATCGTTAAGATCTAATATTTTCCTATTTACATTTGAGGTTCTTATTTCAAAATGACTAATCACACTTGCTTGATGAAAATATTGGTGAAGCTGATAAATTCCAAGCATGGAAGTATAGGATCTCACTAGTTCTTAAATAATATGAATTGGACACTTACATAAGTGGAGAGATTCCAGTTCCAGAGGGAGATGAGGCTAAAGCCTTACACAAGATGAACTTGGTCAAGGATAAGAATATCATTAATAATTCAATAAAGGATCGTGTTATACAACAAGTGTAATACACCTAAATACATTTTTGATTCCTTAACCAAGCTAGTTGAAGGGAAGAACATAAATTAGAATATGACTTTGAGAAACTAGTTGAACAATGTAAAGATCCAAAATGTAGAGACCATACAGTCATACTTTACAAGGGTCTCTCAAATCAAAGAACAACTTGAAGCAGTGGATGAATAAGTTGAGAATACATAAATTGTGATAACCACCTTGAATGTCCTCCTAGGATCATGAGATTTATTCATTTTAGGAATGTGTTCCAGAAGGAAGTGTTTACCCTCAGCAGGCTTTGGGAAGAGTGCACACAAGAAGAAGCTCAAATCATAATAAGAGAAGATAAAATGGGAGAAACTGAAGATCAAGCTCTCACAATCCAAAGAATATCCTTCAAGCGATGAGGAATATAAAGGACTCAACTCTTGAAGAACCTCTTATCCATCCTAGCACCTGGATAAGAAATGAGGCTGTCATAAATAAAGAAGATGATGAAGCTGAAGGCTCAAGAAGGAGTCTACCCACGAAACAAATAAGGATAAGTGTTCAATTGTCATGATATTATTTGGTTATGCATTTGTTTATATTTAGTTTATGTGTTATGCATGATATACTGTTTGCATTAATGACAATATACTACTAATATGCACGTGATGGGTAAGTATCCCATGGTTCTATACAACTCTCCATTGCTACTTATCTAGAATGAAACCTCTTTGCTGACATATTGGATTAGTGCACAATCTCAATGATGTCATGGTAGAGATGGAAGGCATCTAGAAAGTTTCCGTGAGATATGGATGAATGTTGTATTGGCTAAAATAGTTACATGATTATATCTTTATGCATAAGAATTTTCCATTATGAATATGCCTATGAAATGTTTCTAACCATACAACTAATGCATTTGAGTTGTAGGAAATATCGCGTACGATCCCCTACAAGAAAAGAAGGATGAGACTTGTTCCGAAGAACAAGTGGCAACAGTTTAAGAAATAATAAAAAATGAAGAATGATGACTAGAATGCGATGTTGAAAACCTGAAAGGAAGTCCATAGTATCTTCCATATGGATCTGCAAGATCCAACATGTAGTAGGATACAAGGAAAGATTTGTAGCACAAAGATTCTCACAGAAAGAAGGTATAGAATATGAAGAGACATTTGTAGCCACCGAAAGTTTGATAGGAAGACTAATGTGTGCAAAATAAGGACTTGTACGATCTGAGAAGACACCCATGGGATAACACATACATGAGGAGCTTGGAGATCACCTAGAGAAATGAATATCTTAACCTTTTATACAAGGTTGAAGATGAAATCCTATAGAGGATGACAAGCTGACAGATGGGTGCAAGAAGAACTTTTGAAAAGCTTCAAGATAGAGGATATTTGTATCTAGTGACCCTAGATTGATACATAGAATATTAGTAGTAGAGGAAGCTACTTGTCACTCTAGTATAGAATGTTTCAATACATAGGGTACGAAAGGTAGACGGAGAATGATGATCCACTTCAGAGGGAGTGACTGCAGAAGATCCTAAGGTTCAACATGGTACGACAAAATGAACAAATTACTGATGGATTTAGGCTTTATTGAGAGTAAAATAGATTCCAACCTTTAATTCAAGGTTGAAGGAGAAATACCTGTGATGCTCCTGTTATATTTCAATGACTTGTTCCTGACAGAAAATAGGAACTCATTAAAGTTGCAAGAATGAGACTTGCTACTAAGTTCGAGATTAAGGACTTGGATATGATGCACTACTTTCTAGGAATGGAGGTGTGGTAGAATACTGATGGAATCTCCCTTAGACAAGGGAAGTATGCAGTGGAGATTTTAAAGATGTTCGGGATGATGGACTGAAAGGCCATGACCACACCTATGGAATCGAACCTAAATCTATTGAGTGATGCTTCATCATAGTCAGTTCATGCTATGATGTATTATCAAATGATTGGGTCCTTGATGTATATGATAGCTACAAGACCAGACATTTTCTTTGTTGTGAACACATTGAGCCAGGCCCTGACAGATCTTAGACATGTTCACCTGATTGTTGCAAAGTATATTCTGAGGTACCTGAAGGGTATGGTTGATTATGGGCTCAAGTATGAGACGAATAAGAATATTAACCTGGAAGGTTATGTGGATTCATATTGGGTAGGAAGTACCATTTATAGGAAGAGCGCTTTGGGGTGCTACTTCAGTATGGGATCAAGTGTGATCTCTTGGTTTACAAGGAATATATCCTATGTGGCACTGAGTACAACCAAAGTAGAGTATGTCGCAGCTTGTTCGACTAGTTGTGAGGCAATATGGCTGATGAAGCTACTATCTGATTAGTTTGATCTCTAGTTGGATGCTACTTGTATATATTGTGACAACTAGAGTTTTGCGAAGTTGTCAGAGAACATGGTGTTTTATGAAAGGTCGAAGCATATCAAGATCAAATATCACTATATCAGGGATATGGTGCAGAAAGAAGCAGTAAAGCTCCAGTATGTTGTGATGGATGAGTAGATAGCTGATGTGTTGACCAAACCATTAGCCATAGTGAAGTTTAATTACTTCATGGAGAATCTTTGTGTTCTCTATATCGAGGTTCCCTCCAAGGGGAAGTGATGAGTCCATATTCCTTTCTGACATGGTTGTTGGATGTGTTCCTCCCATAGTCAGATGCAATTGCATAGCCTTATTGACATGGTTGTTGGATGTGTTCCTCCCATGGTTAGATGTAAGTGCAAATCCTTCCTCCCGTGGTTAGATGTAAGTGTAGATCCTTTTTGACATGGTTGTTGGATGTGTTCCTCCCATGGTCAAATGTAAGTGTACATATTTTCTGACATGGTTGTTGGATGTGTTCCTCCCATGGTCAGATGTAAGTGTAAATCCTTTCTGACATGGTTGTTGGATGTGTTCCTCCCATGGTTAGATGTAAGTGCAGAGCCTTTCTAAGATGGTTGTTAGATGTGTTCCTCCCATAGGAAGATCTAAGTGCAAATCCTTTCTAACATGGTTGTTGGATGTGTTCCTCCCATGGCCAGATGTAAGTGCAGAGCCTTTCTGATTGTTGTCACCTTTCACACACTTGGGTCACATGGAAGAAATATTCAAGCCAAATGGTGTGTCCTTGGGGGCAAGTCTCAAGTCAAGGATGTCACCTTGTTCTTGACTCCTCCATTTAGGCTCAACTCCTAATGAAGCCAATGGGGGTAGAACCTATTAATTTACTAAGGATAATTACTTAGTATGGTGATGTTAAATTGAATGAATTACTTAGGAGTTTGAAATTTAACCATAACCAACCATAGATGATAAGATAAAAAATGAGTGCATGAAAGCACAATGCTGAGACACAATATATACATATAGCAAGAAAATAACCAATGCCTTAAAATGGAGTCAGAAGATAATGAATGTACTCGCATGTGCTTGGAGTGAATTTTTGCAATTTCCTCTTGGTACATTTTAAGTTAATGTGAAATATGAGTTGATTAAAATTAGGCGAAAGGGGGGGACTCCAGATATACCCGAGAGTACTTGGAGTATGTCTAAAACTAAACCATCACGTCTACCTGCAAGGAATATGTGAGATGAATGGAGTCTCTGAGGCTATTGTTCATAATTCACCCATAGGCATAACAGAGATCGGTGCCCCGAGGTCACTTTTCAGGAGTTCCCGCTTCCTTTGGGTATTTTGCCACCGTAATGGTTTGATCTAGGTGTTGGATTTTCACCTTATGGTTTGTTAATTTGGGAGAGTGAATCCTAATTATTCTAGTCACTCAAATTCTTTTGATACATCTTGACTGATCAGACAAACCACAGCCAAGTGCAGAGCATACATGCCGGAGTATTGTCAATTTTAGTAAATTTTGAGATGGGTGTTCTTGTTAAAAAAGAAAACCCTCCAGGAACCTCTTTCAATCCAAGTGGATCTCAATCGGGGAATCAAGAAGGGGTTAATTTTATAATATCTAATGAAACAAATGATGAAAAGGAAAACACAGATACACAACTCCGGTTTTCTAATTAGTCCTACCACACATCTCTTTCCCCTTTCAGGTCAATCGGGAAGTCATGGGATAAGTATTAAGATTACTTTGAAATATAAAATATGGAATATGAAATTGATAATAAATCAAAGTATACTACCCTGCAGATTAGAACTATTCTAGTTTGCAAAAGAAAAAAGGAAAGAAAAGCAAAAAAGAAACACGGACAAAAATCCCCCCAGAGGGGATGGCGAATAGGATCGAATGGGCAGATTCTCCTTCTATTTTTTGTTATACCTGCTAAAAAATAGCGATAAATAAAAATAAAATGTTCCCAAACACACTTTTAAAGTGTTTTGGGTCACTACATTAGTTACCGAAAAAAAACTAAGTAAAATTTTGTTAAGTTGGGGTAATCTAGTTTTGCAAAAAGGAACCAAGGAAAGCAAGATTTCCTTGGGATCTTGGATTTCTGTTTGGGAAGCCAATGAGATGTGCACTTTTATTTCAGAATATGAAACTTTAAAGTACAACAAAGGAAACTAACTTAAAAGCAAGCTAGAGATTTTCTTTAAAATGCTTGCAAAAAAGAGGATAATTTCAGCTAGATCTCTTAAAATATAACTTTATGCAAAATGGAACTGAGATATAAACTTAAGAAAGGATATTAATAACTAGATATATATGTAATTTTATTAATGAGAAATATCTAAGCAATAAGACTCTTTAAAAGTAACCAGTTTGAAGAGAAATTAATATTTTGAAGGAGGAAGAGAGAGAAAGAGTGTTTGAAGCCTAGGAATGTTGGGATTTGGATTCTGCTTTGGTGGAACACCTAGGGAATATTTTATTTAGAAGATATTGAATATGAGGAAGATGCAAACCAGCTCAACCTCTTCTACAAGCGAGATCACCTGCAACTTATAAATCCTTGTACAAATAGATGGTTAAAACATAGGTGCTGCTGGAAGAGATAATTGGAAAGCATGCAATTAAACTTAAAATACATACAACTCTAATAGATCTAAAACAAGAAGTAATAAGAGCATAAATAAAACTAGAATAAACTCTTACCCTAATAGGAGGGATCTCTCTCCTTCAAGGCCAACAATTAACTAGCAAAAGCAATGATAAATAACACAGATTATACCTCATAAGAATTTGACGATCACCATCCACACATGAAGAGCAGTACACCATAGATCTTGCCTCCAAAGATTCTTTATTCTAGAATAATAAACAATACATTACAAGAGCAATAGCACCTCAATACCAATTCTAACTCACTTGGAAGAGGAGGCTTATTCTTGGATATATACAAAAACTAGGAGATCCGGCCCAGGAGGGGCGCAAATCCCAAGGAGACAGACCAAATTAGCTGATGGAGAGTTAATCAATGCCAATCTAAGGCTAAACTGAGCCTACTTGTCAATCAGGGGGCTAATTGAGCTAACACATCAACCCATAAACTGACACATCAGTCCACAGAGCATCCAGGAGTGTCCACACATGTGGAGGAGAGAGAGAGAGGGTGAAATTCCCCATAAAAGCTGCTGAAGATCAACTCTAGATCTGATTTGATCACCTCCTTCAGTCAAGGATTTGTCAGATCCAGTCAATCTGGTTCAGATCTGACTGATTTCAATCAAATCGGCTGAGATTCCACTAATCTAGGATTTTGGATTTGCTCCATTATTCATCAATTTATTAATTAAAATAATCTATAAATGATTTTTTGGAGCTTTTTGACTTGAGTGATGGAAAATCACTCAAAACTAGGAAATAGTGGGTCCATGGGTTTACATGGTGCTCTTAGCTTTAAAATGAGCACCTACATGACTAAAACTGATTATTCAGCCCACTTTTATTACAAAATCAAATTTTCCAATCAAATTATTAAAAAATAGCCTAAGTTTTGGAAAAAATAAATTTTAATAAAAAACACTGAAAAAACTAAACATTTGAAAAATTGAAAAAACCTAAGGGGACTTAGACATGTTTATATGACTTGACCATGATGTCTAGCATATTTATACATTGACACATAGACTCTAATAACCTCAATAGGCCTAAATTCCAAGCTGACCACCCCAACTTTGGAGGTATGGAATGAAAAACTCAAAAAATATCAGTCGTTTATTCAACAACCAATAATAACCAAGGGAAAAAACACCTTGGGCTGATCGGATTGACAAATAAAGTCTAAGAGACCGAGTCTTTTACTTATAGACACTATCATCCTAGAACATTTATTACAATTCCCCCATGGGGTATGAACATGTTATATAGTACAACAAGCACTTCCCAGAAGTACTTCCAAAGGTCTTCTGAAGTCCGAACAAGTTATCCTTTTCTGGTTCACCAGGCTCACTTGATAAAAAACCACTAAGTACAACTTAGGCGGTAACATTCTGGCTCCATCTAGGGACACATTCTCTGACTAATCTTCTGTTCAAAGGAGAGGATGTGAGAACTTTGGAATCTCTGGGTCCTGCATAGCAATTAGAGTTTGTTAGTAACATGTATGTAAAAAATTAACTATAAAAGCAAACTAATGTACATAATTAGTCTATGATGTGCAAAAAAGGAATATTTTACAAAACTAATATACAAAGGAAAATTTTCGAACATGGTACAAAATAACTATAATACAATAATATCTATGATACAACAACATGATATATAAAATTTAGAAATACATGCAAGGAAAGGTTTAGAAATTGGCCCTGAAACCATCGATGCCAATAAAGGCATCAAACTCTCTCGACGAAAAACAACTTGAGGAGGAAACCATTCACTGGTAGGCTCAACCTTTCTCCTTCTAGGTCATTTAGATAGAAGGAGTTTGTTCCTGCTATTTCATCGATGATGTACGGTCCCAAGCATAAGCTGTCGAGATTTCCATGTTTCCCAGGTTTCTCCCGTTGTTTGTCCCAATGAAAAACTATGTCACCTACTTGGAAAGATCCTGTCCAGGTAGACTTATCAAAGGTTCTCTTGACCTTGTTTGAATTACTGATACTCTCGTCAAGAGAATTTCTTCTACTCTCATCTAGCTCGATCAATTGGTTTATTCTATTCTGAATGGCCTCCTGATCTGAGCTGAAGGTCTAGAGAAGCTGATAAATAGGAAGCTTTAAATGGACCAGTAAGGTGACATCTAGGCCATAGACTAGTTCAAAAGGGATCCTCCCGGTTGAACTTTTCTTGGTGATTCTGTTGGCCCATAATGCTATTTTGATCTTGATATCCCAATCCTTCTTATTGTCACCCACAATTTTTTTGATTATGGTCATTAAGTTCTTGTTACTTGATTCAGCTAGACCATTTCCTTGGGAATAGTAATTGGATGAGTGGGATAGGACAATGCCATACTCGAAATAGAAAGATGACATCTTAGAGGAAACAAAGCACGAGCCATTATCCGTGATGATTCTGGCTGGCACACCAAATATTGTGATAATCTTATCTTCTAAGAAATCCATGACTATAGCATCAATTTCCTTCTTGGTGGGTATCGCCTCTACCCACTTGGTAAAATAATCAGTGGTGGTAAGAATCCATGAATAACCGTTGCTCGATTTATCTTTGAACTTACTGATGAAATCAAGCCCCCACTTTTGGAAAGGGGCTTGGACTACTATTGGATTTAAAGGCAAGGATTTTATTTGTTGCTTTTTGGTGAATAACTAACACTAGGGGAAAACTCTAACAGTCTTGTGCACATTTGAAAATAGGTTCAGCCAATAGTAGCCTGCTCTAAGGATTTTATGGGCAGTTGTTTTTGCTGCAAAATGTCTACCATGAAATCCTGAATGGAACTCAACCATGAGTTTCTTGGACTCAGGTTCATCGACACATCTAAGTGTTAAACCATCGGGGTTTCTCCAACCCAAGCCATCTTTTTTCAAACAATACTTAGTTTCTTTTAACCTTAATGCTCTTATTTTATGGCCAAGTAAGTGATTGGGGCATGTAAGGTTGTGGAGGAAAAATATGATGTCGGTGTACCAAGGGTGTTGCTCTAATCTCTGAAGCTCATCTGATACACTTTGTTCTGAATCACTGTTTTGGCATATTATTCCTAAGGCCTTTTCATTTCCTTGGGTCAACATCTTTGCAAGACCTTGTCCCTTAATTAACTTAGTAGGTTTTATCTCCAGATCATATTCTTAAATCTTTGAAACCCACTTACCCCTGATTCCTAGACAATCCTGTTGAGACATGATATCCTTGATAGCTGCATGGAGTACATATCCAATTATTTTGGAGTAACCTATACAAGTTCTAAAATGTTCAAGGGACTTGACAAGAGCATAGGCTTGTTTCTCCATCATAGTATACTTCAACTCTGAATTTTGCAAGGCTGTACTCATAAAGGCTATAGGTAGCTCTTGTCCATCCTTATTCTTTTGAAGCAAAACAAATGCAATGGTGTCTTTTGAGTCAAAGGAAAAAATATGGAATTCCTTGGAATAATATAGACTAATCAAGACTGGGGACATGGATAAGGCATTTTTGATAGACTTGAATGCAACTTTCCCTTCATCTGTCCACTCAAACTTAGCATCTTTCTTTAATAACTTTTGTAGAGGTTTCATTAATTCTGCTAAATTTGGGATGAATCTTCTTATGAAATTGATCTGACCATTAAAATACTAGAGAGCTTTTAGATTCTGAGGCAAGTGGACTTTCTTAATGGCTTCAACTCTCTAAGGATAAACCTTGACACCATCCTTAGAAATGATGTGCCCCAACAACTTGCCTTCATTAAATCCAAAGATTGACTTGGCGGGGTTCAAGGAAATACCATATTTTTGACATCTTATAAAAACCTGCCTAAGATGACTTATGTGGTCAGATCTTTCCTTTGAAAAAATAATTAAGTCATCTTGATATATTTCAATTATTTTTCCTATAAGTTCTTTGAAGGAAAAATCCATGGCCCTTTGGAAGGTGGCACCAGCATTCAATAAGCCAAAAGGCATTCTTAAAAATTTATAGGTACCCCAAGGTGTGGTGAATGTAGTCTTATGTTGATCCTCCTTATTTACCAACACCTGGTTATAACCGGAAAATCCATCCAACATGGACATCATTCCTGATCATGTTACTCTTTGAAGCAATGTTTCCATGTCGGGTAATGGGTAATTATCTTTGAGGCATGATGTATTAAAATTTCTAAAATCTATACATATTCTAATTGACCCATTCTTCTTTTTTACCACAACTAAGTTGGATAATCGAGATGAATGACTTGTAGGTGCTATGATCCCTGCTGCTAACATCTTCTGAAGTTCCTTCTGTACAATGGGGGCCAACTTCAGATTTATTCTCCTAAGTTTTTGTCAGAAAGTTTTGACCTCCTTAGCTTCTTCTGTGAGGGGAATAGTGTGCTGAAACACATCCTTCTGATAGGATTTAAGCTCATCATAACTAAAGGCCAACACATCTCTATACTCTTTGATTAAGTTGACCAAATTGTTCCTTTCCTTTTTCGAAGTACCTTTTCCAATTTTTATTAACTTGGGGTCTTTGTTAGTTCCTATGTTTATTTCCATATAATTTCCAATTTTTATTTCTTCTTTTTGTTTTTTATGATGATCCTGTCGATCAAAGAGATTATCGAAATCTATAAGGTTACTCGGGATGTGATTCCCTACATTATCCTCGCACTCCTTATATTCTTTACCCTCTTGCTAATAACTGATCTTGCAACCTTCAAACTCTTGTAGATTGTGGATGAATCTCAAAAGTTGTTCATCATTCTTAAACACCTGCCAGTGATCTATATTATCTGGAGCTGAAGGTCTAAAATTAATTTCTATCTTTCCATTCCCACTAATCATTTCATCTGATGGCTGGAGGGTGGATGCTACTACTTCCAATTTATCTGCTAACCCATTCATTTCCCTATGGATCTTTTGAATGTTAAGTGCATCAAACCACTCCATAGTGTCTCATGTGGTATTTCTATACTTTCTTAGTCTGTCATTTTTGCATTGATACTGACTCTTAATCTAGACGACAACTAAATATAAATCACCCTTTATGTTCAACATCTTTATCCCCATATCTGTAGCAGTTTCTAACCCTAGGAGCAATGCCTCATACTCGGCTACATTGTTTGATGCTTCAAACTCTAACCTGAACACAAAGTTGTATATTTTATCTGAAGGAGAGATGATCACGATGCCCGCACCTTTTCTGGTTTTGGAATAAGCCCCTTCAAATTACATTTTCCAAAATTCATCGATCTTTTCATTTTTAATGTTTTCCTTAATAGGGGCCATGAAATTTGACAAAATAACAGAGTTTCCAAAGTTATCAATGAAATGAACAAATTCATTTCCGGGCTTCTTAGGGTTTTCTGCATGTCGTTTCCTTAGCTTCTTTCTATGGAGAATCACCCTAGTGTTCTCTGATGCAGGTATAGTCAAATATTTCAAATCCATTTGTATGTACCCACCAAGAGTTGCGGCCCATTTTTAGGATAGCAACATACCCCAATTATCTGGAACATCTATCACTACCACATCCATTGACATGTCGATATCAGGATACTTGGCCAACTTAACTTGTAAATTTAATATTATCCCTACCATTTCAACTTCTCTTGCATCCATAGCACAAACATTTTGGTAGGGTCGGGTGACCCTTACATTTAGCTGTTCCATTACTTTTCTTGTCATGGCATTTGATGAAGCACCTGAATCTAACATGCAGTTATGAAGGAGAATGTTATCAACTAAGAGGGAGACATAAAAGGGCGGGTGGTCTTCTCTTCTTGGATCAACACTATTGAGGACTATAGGAATATCTATAGGTTCAATATATTCAGCTTCAAATATAGCATTGTTATTAGGAAGAGGATCCTCTTTGACAATATTATGAGATTTACTTTGACTATCCTCTAAGTATTTCAACAACTTTTCTTTTTGACCAGGAATTTTAAGGACATCAGTTGCATAAACATGAATCTTAGCACTACTTATCCATTCTCCCATATCAATATTTGATTTAGGAACAACAGGAGGATCTGGGAGGGGAGGAGCGGTTACCTTAGGTTTGTACTGTTTAGAGGGTGATGGATTCTCCTTTCTTTGATACACTGCTCCCTTGAATATAGCCTCCTTCATTTCCTTGATTGCTTCTGGAGAAGGCATTACACCATAAAAGTTGGAAAGGAGATCCTTCTCGTAACTGTAATCTGTGGCCTGCTACCAATGGTGGTTTGATAAAGGATATGTTCGGCCTACCATGTACACATTATCAGACTCATCTGATGTTGTTTCCTAATTAGTGAGCTCGGCCATTTCATGTTCTATAACTTGGTTTGCAATATAACAAGTGCTTTCTTGGTGGAACTAATCACAAGGTCTGCACCAAGGAATAACTTCTTCTACCAGGTTAGTTGAGTCTAATTGGTTTGGAATTCTAGGTCCTTGCTGAGGAGATTTCTTCTAATACATCTGATTCTGTTTAGGCTGAAAGTTCCTAGGTCCATTATTTCTTTCCATTGTGACTATTCTATTCTGAATATGATTCAGTTGTGTAGAATGATTTTCCATGATTTGGTTTTGACTAGTAACCAATTATTTTATCATGTTAGTTACCTTTTCCATGGGTTCTGTAGAGGTTTTCTTTTCCTCTAATTCAACAACTTTTCCCTTCTCTTTGTTGTATGAAGTGTTTCCCCTAGTGTAACCTAGAATGTTGGATTTGCCTAAAGACTGCATATTCTTTTCTATTTTCTCGTCCAATTCCTGAGCAGTTTTTAGATCGGTCGGCTCTTTGTCCCTTAACTGGTACCTCAAATCACCAGTGAAAGTTTCGATGTAGGATATGAGGATGGAGGAATCCTTTGGCTTTATTTATCTAGGGAGGTCCGCAACCACATGCCTGGACTTAGTATTAAATTCATCAATGGTTTCATTCTACATCTTCTTTATGCTATGAAGGGCAGCAAGCAGATGTCTTGGTTCTTTATTTTCACCCCATTTCTTCTTAAAATCCTCTATGAATTCATTAAGAGTTTTATATGAATCATCACCAAGGTCAGAGTACCATTCCGCAACATCATCCTCTAAGGATAAAGCAAAGAGCTTCATTTTGACATATTCATGGTTATGGGCAGCATCATTGCAATAACTGACCAGGTGCTTATCAAACTTTCGGATGTGAGACTTGGCAGTGATGGCATTATTTCCCTGGAATATGGGGAGCTTCTTGATAGCATCATTTAGAATGTCATGAGGATTACCTACTCTCTGAGAAAATTCAAGGGGTTTGAAAACTTTCATCATTTCTTGAGATTGGGAGGTATGACTCTCTACAAATATGTGATGGATATCTGAGAGGGATTGGTCTCCTAAATTTTCAAGCTTTCTATGAGAAGTCTTCCTATTCAATATTTCCCTAATAAACCTTTCAGGATTAGGGGGAGGATTGAATAATTGTCGGTGGTTTCTTTGAGTATAAATTCTTGAAGAAATGTTACACAGTGGAGTCGCCAGATGGATCGAGTTTTAATTTTTATGTTTTTTAAAGACTAGATCAATCAAAAGTTTTTATCTTTTTATTTGTTTATAAAAAAGTTAAGCTAAGTCGTACTCGGGAATAAACAGATTGATCCTTGGCAATGGTGCTAAAAAGTGTTGCCACCTTTCACACACCTAGGTCATGTGGCATAAATATTCAAGGCACTCGGTGTGTCCTTGGGGGCAAGTCTCGAGTCAAGGCTGTCACCTTGTTCTTGACTCCTCCGTTTAGGCTCAACTCCTAACGAAGCCAAGGGGGGTAGACCCTATTAATTTACTAAGGATAATTTCTTAGTATGGTGATTTTAAACTCAATGAATTACTTAGGAGTTTGAAATTTAACAATAAACAACCATAGATGATAAGATACAAAATGAGCATACGAAAGCACAATGCTGAGACACAATATATATATATATATATATATATATATATATATATATATATATATAGCAAGAAAATAACCAGTGCCTTAAAATGGAGTCAAAAGATAATCAATGTACTCACATGTGCTTGGAGTGAATGTTTTGTGATTGCCTCTTGGTACATTTTAAGTTAATGTGAAATATGAGTTGATTAAAATTAGGCGAAAGGGGAGGGGACTCCAGATATACCCGAGAGTACTTGGAGTATGTCCAAAACTAAACCGTCATGGCTACCTGCAAGGAATATGTGGGTTGAATGGAGTCTTTGAGGCTATTGTTCATAATGCACCCATAGGTGTAACAGACATCGACACCCCGATGTCACTTTTTAGGAGTTCCCACTTCCTTTGGGTATTTTGCCACCGTAATGGTTTGATCTAGGTGTTGGATTTTCACCTGATGGTTTTTCAATTTGGGAGAGTGAATCCTAATTATTCTAGTCACTCAAATACTTTTGATACATCTTGACTGATCAGATGAACCGCAGCCAAGTGCAGAGCATACACATCGGAGTCTTGTCAATTTTAGTAAATTTTGAGATGGGTGTTCTTGTTAAAAAAGAAAACCCTCCAGGAACCTCTTTCGATCCAAGTGGATCTCAATCAGGGAATCAAGTAGGGGTTAATTTTATAACAGCTGATGAAACAAATCATGAAAATGAAAACACAGATACACAATTCCGGTTTTCTAATTAGTCCTACCATGCATCTCTTTCCCCTTTCGGGTCAATCGGGAAGTCATGGGGTAAGTATTAAGATTAATTTGAAATCTCAAATATGGAATATGAAATTGATAATAAATTAAAGTATACTATCCTACAGATTATAACTACACTAGTTTGCAAAAAAAAAAGGAAATAAAAGCAAAAAAGAAACATGGACACAAATCCCCCTAGAGGGGATGGTGAATAGGCTTGAAAGAGCCTATTCGAAAGGACCTTTTCTTTTTATTAGCAATAATTTACAATATCAGAAAATTAAAATTGATGCACTTTGGTCCTTGTTATCTGGGATCCAAATTCTTACAACAAGATTATAACAAGCTAGAATTAAAACACAGTGGTGGGGGAAGCTTCCGGGAAGCTCCGGTTCGTCCAAGAGTTGGAAATTGGGCAGAGTATCCTTCTCCTTTTTGTTAGACCTGCTAAAAAAAAGCGAGAAATAAAAATAAAATTTTCCCAAACACACTTTGAAAGTGTTTTGGGTCACTACACTAGTTACCAAAAAAAACTAAGTAAAATTTTGTTAAGTTGGGGTAATCTAGTTTTGCAAAAAGGAACCAAGGAAAGCAAGATTTCCTTGGGATCTTGGATTGCTGTTTAGGAAGCCAATGAGATATGCACTTTTATTGTAGAATATGAAACTTTAAAGTACAAAAAAGGAAACTACCTTAAAAGAAAGCTAGAAATTTTCTTTAAAATGCTTGCAAAAAAAAGGATAATTTCAGCTAGATCTCTTAAAATATAACTTTATATGCAAAATGGAACTGATATCTAAAATTAAGAAAGGATCTTACTAACTATATCTATATTTAATTTTCTTAATGAGATAGATCTAAGCAATAAGACTCTTTAAAAGTAACCAATTTGAAGAGAAATTAAGATATTGAAGGAGGAAGAGAGAGAAAGAGTGTTTGAAGCCTGGGAATATTGGGCTTTGGATTCTGCTTTGGTGGAACACTGAGGGACTATGTCATTCAGAAGATCTTGAAGATGAGGAATATGCAAACCAACTCAACCTATTCTACAAGCAAGATCACTTGGAACTTAGAAATCCGTGAACAAACAAATGGTTAAAACATAGGTGCTGCTAGAAGAGATAATTGGAAAGAATGCAATTAAACTTAAAATACATACAAATCCAATAGATCTGAAACAAGCAGCAGTAAGAGCATAAATCAAACTAGAATAAACTATTACCTTAACAAGAGGGAGCTCTATCATTCAAGGCCAACAATTAACCAGCAAAAGAAATGATAAATAACACAGATTATACCTCATAATCATTTGACCATCACCATCCACACATGAAGAGCATTACACCATAGATCTTGCCTCCAAAGCTTCCTTATTCCAGAATAATAAACAATACAGTACAAGAGAAGCAACACCTCAATCCCAGTTGTAACTCGCTTGGAAAAGGAGGCTTATTCTTGGATATATACAAAAACTAGGGGATCTAGCCCATGGGGGCGCAAATCCCAAGGAGACAGACCAAATCAGCTGATGGAGAGTCAATGAATGTAGATCTAAGGCTGAACTGAGACTACTTGTCAACCGGGGGGCTGATTGAGCTGACACATAAACCCATAGACTGAAACATCAGTCGACAGAGCATTCAAGAGAGTCCACACCTGTGGAGGAGAGAGAGAGGGTGCAATTTCCCATAAAAGCTGTTGAAGATCAACTCTAGATTTGATTTGATCACCTCCTTCAGTCAGGGATTTGTCAAATCCAGTTAATCTGGTTTAGATCTAACTGATTTCAATCAAATCGGCTGAGAATCCACTGATCTATGATTTTGGATTTTCTCCATTATTCATCAATTTATTAATTAAAATAATCAATAAATGATTTTTTGGGGCTTTCTGACCTGAGTGATGGAAAATCACTCAAAACTAGGAAATAGTGGGTCCATGGGTTTACATGGTGCTCTTAGCTTGAAAATGAGCACCTACATGACTGAAACTGATTATTCGTCTCACTTTTATTACAAAATCAAAATTTTCAATTAAACTATTAAAAAATAGCCTAAGTTTTGGAAAAAATAAATTTTAATAAAAAACACTGAAAAAACTAAAAATTTGAAAAATTGAAAAAACCTAGGGTGACTTAGACATGTTCATATGAATCGACCATGATGTCTAGCATGTTTATACATTGACACATAGACTCTAATAACCTCAATAGGCCTAAATGCAAATCCGACCACCCCAACTTTGGAGGTATGAAGTGAAAAACTCAGAAATTATCAGTCGTTTATTCAACAACCAATAATAACCAAGGGAAAAAACACCCCGAGCTGATCGGATTGACTAATAAATTCTAAGAGACCAAGTATTTTACAGACACTATCATGCTAGAACATTTATTACAATTCCCCCATGGGGTATGAACATGTGATATAGTACAACAAGCACTTCCCATAAGTAGTTCCAAAGGTCTTCTGAAGTCTGAACAAGTTATCCTTGTCCGGTTCTCCAGGCGCACTTGTTAAAAAACCACTAAGTACAACTTAGGTGGTAACACTGACATGGTTGTTAGATGTCTTCCTCCCATGGCCAGATGTAAGTGCAGATTTTTTCTAACATGGTTTTTGGATGTGTTCCTCCCATGGACAGATGTAAGTGCAGATCCCTTTTCACATGGTTGTTGGATGTGTTCCTCCCATGGCTAGATGTAAGTGCAGAGACTTTATGACATGGTTGTTGCATGTGTTCCTCCCATTACCAGATGTAAGTGCAGATCATTTCTGACATTGTTTTTAGATGTGTTCCTCCCATGGTTATATGTAAGTGCAGATCCTTTCTGACATGGTTGTTGGATGTGCTTCTCCCATGGCCATATGTAAGTGCAAATCCTTTCTGACATGGTTGTTGGATGTGTTCCTCCCATGGACAGATGTAACTCCAAATACTTTCTAACATTGTTGTTGGATGTGTTCCTCCCATGGCCAGATGTAAGTGCAGAGCCTTTCCGACATGATTGTTGGATATGTTCCTCCCATGGTCAGATGTGAGTGTTGGGCCTTTCCTCAAATGGTAGATGGTGTGTCCTATCATGCTGATGGATGTGAGTGTTGGGAGGGACTTTTTGACATGGTTGTTGGATGTGTTCCTCCTATGGTCAGATATAAGTGCTGAAGAAGATAAAGACCTAAATGGAGGCTAGGACTACAACTAGCATGAAAAAGTGTTGGCTCTGTAGAACTTCCTATGACGAGTAGAATTGAGAGATATCACCATTTATTCGAGATAGTGGATCCAGTGATTATCAAGACTTGATGATGATCTAGTGATGATCCAAAATTGATGATGATTCAGTGATGATCCAGTGATGAATACCTATGTTGATGAATTGTGTCGAGAGAATAACTTCCTAGTTAAGAGGGAGTGTTGATGTATTTGTAACTTCATAATGTATTCACTTATGTATTTCACATATTGTATGTGATTGGTCCCCAATGCTCCTATTGGGAGAATCATTAATGTAAAGAAGTCATGTAAAGTCATAGAGGATAAAACTCCTTGTTGATCAGGGGAAAAATTCCCCATAGTTGTGGGGCACTAGGGTTATTAGAATCTCCCAGAGAATTCGGCCCTGGTGAGTTAATGTCATGTTGAAAACTAGAATAAATAGAGAGTGAGCCTCTCTATTTATAACACACACACTCACACTTGTTTATAGTGCATGAGTGAGAAAGAAGAAGATGGGATTAGAGAGAGAGAGATCAATTGTTGGAGATCATCTTTGTATATTTGGGTTTTATTTTTGGTGCTTATTCTATCTCTAGGGAAGTTGTGGGGTTTTCTACTTTATGGTTTCCCTGAGGAAGATCTTTGTGTCTATTGTCTCTTGTGATTGATTGTTGTGCATGTTATTCTCTCAGTTAAGATCCTAAAGACCATATTGCTCAAATGATAAAAATATAACAACAACCATGGTAAGTTTGAGAAAATTTAAATCTTATTCCCTTACACATTTACATCGAGGACCATTCAGGATTTAGATTCTTTTATATTTAAACTTAATCCCTCGCTTTCGGGTCACCAAACTGTGAAAATAAGAAGGTTTATTAATTCCTTTTGACCAGCGTCTTGGGGAAAGGAAAAAAGATGTTGTTTGAAATTTGTGTAGCATAAAATAAGGTAAAGGATAGTATTAATTTGTCACAATGGTCTAGGAATTGAAAACACAATCTCACAAACAATACAGACAAATATGCATAAAATTGGAAAAATGGTGTTGCAATAGAAGTAGCAGCTTTGTATAATCAAACGAATAATGAATAATACAATACAATGGTCATGCAATATGCATGAATACCAAGACAATTTGAATTCCCAATGAGGTCTAATGAATTGAATGAATGGGTGTAGCTTAACTGACTATAAGCCATAGTGAACACACAAGTTAACCAACTGATCAAGTCCTGATTGACTCAGTTGAGTCCTAACTGAAGTTGGAGTGCAATAAATGACTGATTCTAACTGAAAGTAGCTCAGACACATGTCACTGGATGCCATCCAACAAGTGGTAGGACATCAACAACTCCAATGAACCCTGATGAGGTTAACTGAAGTCAAACTTTGCATCAGAGGTGGTTGGAGGTGCCCCTGTTGACTCCAGTTCATTAAATATTAATAAAATAATTAATATAATGAATGGAGGCGCCTTTACCACTCACCTTAACTGATTGTAACCATCAGTTATCAATTAGTTTCATTTATGACACTCATATCACCCACGGAGTGCTCCAGTTAGCCTCCTCGAATGGAGGAGAAGGCTTAGTTGGCCTCCTTGACTGAAGGTAGGTGTGGGTGTGCTCATGCTGATGTCATATAGTGCTCCTATGATTCCAATTAAGTGAATAATACTTAGGATGGTATTTTAACAAGGACAAATTGACCAAATTAATTGTTCATTGTGGGTAAATGTCTCCAACAAATAGTTCTAGAAAAATTTTAAGAGTTTTGGAGTGAATTGGCAATTTTAGGCATTTTGTCCTAGGGAAGTCCTACGCAATGGAGGCTACCAAAAAACTGTATGGACTAAATGAATATTTTATATGGGAGTATGTATTGATATATGGGTCTTTTATAAACACACATCAACTTGTAGAATCAAAATTTACTGAATATAACTCTCTGAACTGAAGAAACAGCTAGACTAGTCAAATTTAACTAGTGATCTAACAAGGGTGTATAGTTTAGCATAAAATGTGTAATAGAATCATATCATATGTAAGAAATGAAATTTAGAGAGCCTAATAAATCTTATTTCAATATATTCACCACTTAGAATCAATATCATGGCCATTACTCAATTATTCTTGCACTAGACTGATCAAATCCCTCATTTTCATGGAAAATTAAGCTCATACAAGGAAAACTAATTATGTTAGATAATTGGAAAGTAATATTACAATATTAAATAGATATTAAATAGTGTTTATAATATTATACACATCAGAAATAAATATATTGACCGAACACTCCATAAGAGGACTCAAAATGGTGGGCAGGAGGCCCAAAACTTGACAACAAAATGGATGAGAGCATAGGTGAAGCTTGGGATTCACTGGAGCTTGAATTTAATGAATATTATTCCTTCCATAGGTGATTTATATGATAATTATGATATTTCCATCATGTTCTCCACACCTACAATGAGAAAATAATGGGAGGAAGAAGAAGGAGGGGGGGGGAAGGAATTGGGGCACATCTCCCAATGACTCAAACACAACACTTAGCTGAATAAATGCTTCACATAAACACACATTAATCACTAATAATAAAAAATGAGTAAATGAGCTCTAATTATTCTTTAATATATATATGGGTGACTTTATTAGCATGTAAAGGCAATAGGTGACCTGTGAGATCAAGTCATCCACCTGGAATCCCTAACAATAGCCACATATGTGCCTTCCTTGAGAAAATTGGAATGTAGGACCATGTGGATATGTTTTTCTATCCAGGTCATCCATGTGACTTAGAAAATGCACCCTCCTTAGTCAAATATTTGTTGCTTCTATCCCTGATAGGTTTATGACTTTCCCTACTTCTGAGATTGGGTCTCCAAAATGAAACTATGCCCTCCTTTTGCAAGACGTTCCTTCTTTTTTTCTGACATCGTTTATGAGTATCCAAATGAAAAGCACGTTCTCCTTAGTCAATTGTTGTCTACTTTTATTATGACAAATTTTTTCATAGCATTTGGGCACTATCCCTTTTCTCTCTAACTGCTTTTGTCATAGAGTTTCCACTTTCTTAATCTCCTCCCTTTGCAAGTTGGATTGCCAATTGTTCCTGACATGGAAAGCTCAATTGCACATTTTATTTGCACAATAATTAATTAATGGAAATAATTAAAAATCAAATACATGCCTTAATGATAATTATTTATCAAAATTTCCCTACGATAATTAATTAATTCCTCTTTTCCCCCCTAGGTGTTTAGCAAGGTCCACACATTTGGTGGTCAAAATGTGGGGACATGACAATCATCCCCTCCCAGATATGCTTGTCCTCAAGAAAAAGCACTCCGAATTGTTTCAAATTTCTCCATAATGTAGGAGATCCAGAGCATGAACCCATGTGAAAAAAATGTTGAATTGCTCCACCAAGTTAGCATGTAAAGTTTATCCAAAAAAAATCAATGCCGCGGTCCCATTGCTTGCATTACACTCCCTTCAGTAAAAATTCCTTCCAATATATCTTATTAGACAAAAGTATGCATGGATCCCATTTACCCAATTATGAGTATCCAATTGTTCCTTCTCCCTTTGGAAAATTGTCAATCCCAAAAATGTCAGGATCCCACCACCATATTGGAATCCCATCACTTCCCTTTCTCCCTTGGTTGGGGCTTTAGCCTCTTTTTCAGGATTTTAGCCCCTTTAACTCAATATTTAGCTCTTCTAGGGGTTTTAAGCTCCTTTTAGGGGTTTTATCCCATTTTTGGAGGCTTTAGCCCGTATGAGAGCTATTTTGGCTCTTTTTAGGGGTTCTTAAGCCCTTTTTCATATTTTTAAGCCTTCTTGAGGGTGTGGGGTTCAAATGGGGTCAAATGAGGGTCATACGTAGATGTATTTAGGTGGTGTAGGTCATTTAGAGCTCATTGTTTTATTTTTTGGGATAATAAATACCATTCATGTTGTAGAGTCCTCTATGCGGAAACTTAATCCCCCACTTCTGGGTCACCCAACCATGAAACTAGGAAGATTTATTTAGTCCTTTCAACTAGGGGCTTCGGTGAAAGAAAAAATATCTTTTATGGAATTTATGTAGTATAAAACAAGGTTCAAGATATTTTGGGATAGTTCTGGAAAATTTTGAAGAGTTTAGGAGTCAATTGGGTATTTTAGGCAATTTTGGCCTAGGGAAGTCCTGTGCAATGGAGGATACCAAAAAATTGTACGACATCAACTAATTTTTGTTATGGGATTATGTATGGATATATAGGTCTGTTAGTGACACAAAAAAATTTGAAGAATCAAAATTGAATGAATATAACTCTTTGAATTGAAGAAATAACTAGTCTAGTCAAATTTAACTAGTGATCTAGCTAGGGTGTACAATTTAGCATGAAATTTGTAACAGAATCATATCCTACCTAAGAAATGAAATTGAAAGAGACTAATACATATTATTTCGATGTATTCACCACTCATAATCAATTTCATTTCCATTACTCAACTATTCATGCACTAGACTAATCAAATCCCTCATTTTCATGGAAAATTAAGCTCATACAAGGAAAAATAAATATGTGAGCTGATTGGAAAGTAAGCTTAAAATATGAAAAATATATTAAATATTTTTATAATCTAATACATATCATAAATAAATATATTTACTAACCAGTCCATAATAGCACTCCAAATGGTGGGCAACAGGCCCAAAACTTGACAACAAAATGGATGAGAGCATAGGTGAAGCTTGGGATTCCCTGGAGATCAATTTTACTAAATATTATGTCTGAAATAAGTGACTTATATTATCATTATGAGTTTAGCATCATGCGCTCCACACCTACAAAGAGAAAATAATGGGAAGAATAAGAAGGGGGAGGGAAGGAATTGGGGTGCATCTCCCAATGACTGAGGCACAAAACTCATTTGAAGCAATGCTTCACATAAACACATACTAATAATTAGTAATAAAAACTAGGTAAATGAGCTCTAATGATTCTTTAATGTATCTATGGGTGACTTGCTTATAAATTGAATGCAATAGGTGACATGTGAGAGCAAGTTATCCACCTAGAATCCCTAACCCTAGCCACATATGCACCTTCCTTGAGAAAATTGGAATGTAGGATCATGTGGAGATGTTTTCCTATCCACGTCATCCATATGACTTAGCAACTATGCCATATTTAGTCAAAAAAAAATTGGTTTTATCACTGACAATGTTATGATTTTCCCTTCTTTTGACACTGAGTCTCCAAAAGGAAACTAAGCCCTCCTTTTCCAAAAATTTCTTGATCTTGTTCTGACAACCTTTATGAGTATCCAAAAGGAAAATTTTCCCTCCTTAGTCAATTGTTTCATACTTTTACTATGACATCTTTTGTCATATCTTTTGGGCACTTTCCCTTTTCTCTCTGACTACTTTTGTCATAGAGTTTTCACTTTATTAATCTCCTCCCTTGGTAAGTTGGATGCAAATTGTGTCTGACATGGAAATATCAATTCCATATGTTATTTTCATAATAATTAATTAGTGGAAATAATTAAAAATCAAATACATTCCTTAACAATAATTATTTAGCAAAATTTTCTTAGGCTAATTAATTACTGCCTCTTTGGCCCCCTAGGTGTTTAGCAAGGTCCACACATTTCATGGTCAAAATGTGGGGACATGACACAAGCTAAGAGAGACTCTAGTGGAATGTGGTTTCCTACCATGTTCATGTGTTCGGAAAGTGACATAGAACAAATTATTCAGGAATGGGGAGAGGAATGGATAAGGATGTTAATAGATGAATATGAAGGTGCAAAAAAGGCCAGCAATGTAGTTCCCATAGCTCAGGAAATTTTCTCTGATATACCTCCCAAGTCTACAGAGTAATCAGTGCCCACTGAAAAGAGGAAGCCAAGCAGTCATTGAGAAGGCTCAACAAGAAAGAATAAAAATTTCTCTAAACCTAAACCATTCTATACACTTACCAAATATTACTTTAAAGAAATATGTGTAGAAATTCATAATGGAATATAAGAAGCCATGCATGATGTAATCACAAGAAGAGATGTTGAAGAGCTCACAATTCAACCAGAAGAAAATGTGATGAGGATGGAAGAAAATATTGTGAATATGAAGCAACACATATTATCTACCAAACAAAGAAAGGTTAACGATTCTCATATTGATTGATACTTTGGAATATTTAACCCATTTAGACATCATAGTTAATGATTTATTTGATTTTCGAGTGCTCTTACCATTGTCGTTTAACCACCTACTGTATAGTCCTAGGTATCCTGATTATTGTGGACTATTATTTTGTCCTTATTTACCTAATTATACACAGATTCACCCTCTTACTTTTTATAGGAGATATCACACCCCTATGCATGATTTTAGGCCCACTTGAGTCCATCTCATATAATTTAGGAGCTTAGCATCAGTTAATTAGCCTTGATTTCATCACATGAGTTAGTATGAGCTCTTATGACCACTAACACTGAACTAAACACCTCTTATGCACCCTCCATCATTAGTTATCATTATTTAACTATAAAATGTTCCTTCTTGTTCTACCTATTGTCAATTATACTTAGTTAACTGATATGCTTCAAGAGTTATGACTGCCAATTATGTCTAGTTCTTGTGTCTATGCTAATTAATATTATCATATGTGTGGATTTCAAGTGCCTCTTTAGGCTTACAAATTTATCCCTTGGATATGTATTATAAGTGCAACCTTATTGGTGAATAATAACTAGATGGATTTCATACCACTTGAGTTTCATCTCTTATGTTTATGCTTCGTTATTTTCTCTCCATTATTCTACTTATCTATGTTGAAATTCTTGTGAGATTACATTCGATTCTTAGATCCACTGTGAATATTATTATACGGTATCAAATATTCCAGGTTGAGAATATCTCATTTAGAATCAATTAACTTCCATATATATATTTACAGAGTTTGTTTTGCAAGTATTCTTGGTACGACAACTTCTTGGATTCAAAGTCCTTCCTAAATTTGGAAAGGAAAATTGCAGAAACCTCTATTGTTGACAAAGAAATCAATGATTTGTCTCATCTAAGTTCCCATAATATTCAATTTATTATCTTTAGGGTGATAAGTCAATTTTCTTTATTCTATGCATGCTTCACAACATGACAATATGTAATATAGTGATTCTTGTAAGTTTTGAATGCTAGATGAAATTTTGAGAGTACTTCTTTTGCACTCCCAGCTAGTGATTTCATGTTTTCTACCTATTCTGATATGAGGATTGGCACAATTCCTCAATGTTTATTTGCAGATAAATACTTTTCCATTTTTTTTTCACACATGGGACTCTTGTTGAAAACCTTTTTGTTCTCCTATCTATCTTCTATTTTGAATTTTGAAGATAAAGAACCAACTATTGTAGCTCATACACTCTCTAAGCCTCTCTTTGGTTTTATTTTTAGTTTGTTATTGGATGTTTTGAAGGTGGAATTTTAGTATGGATTTTTTTTATTCACTTTCGCTATTATCCTTCTTATCCAATACATAATTTTGATTGGCATATGTTCTCAGCATGGAAGTTAAGCCCAATCTTAGATCATTTGAACTCACAAAATTGCTTGAAAAATATGAAGATACACTAAAAAAAGGAGATTGAATATGTTGAATAACACAAACTATTTGTTAGCACTATTTTGGTTAACAATTGAGATGGAAGGGATTAAGGTGAAATAAGGGTAGTGTACGTGAAAATCTTGATAATATGAGGGAGGGTGATGAAATAAGTGATAAATTGGAGACCAAGGTTTTTATATTCTTGTAAAACCATAGGATAATGTTTATAAAGGGATAAAAAATAAACAATGTAGCACTTATGGTCTATAGTGAAAGTTTCAACGGTCCATATTTTTGGGCGGGAAGATCTATGGTAGGTAGCAGATCTGCTGCTTAAAGTTGCAAGGAAAAAGTAAATTTTATGATCAGTGGAAAGGAATACGATCCAATGATATCCATGATAGAGGAAAAAAAGTATATAAGAATGACTTCGTAGATAAAATCCACCGTGAGAATATGCATAAATAAAGATGAATCGTGATTGGGAGGAAATTTTAAATTTTGGCTTAAATTGATGGGGGAGATGAAAGATGGATAAGATCAATGGTAGAGATGGGGTCCGCTGGTAGGACACGCACATACAATAATAAATTAATAACCATAAGAACTATCAAATATCATCCTTGATCAACAATCGGTATAGCAGATCGGTTGGATCGAGGGTTGTTAGGTTATCCCCCCATTAAAGATGCACATGTTTTAAAAATCAAAGGATGGTGGAAATAAAGGTGATGGTTAAAATTTAAAGGAAATCAATGGTGCGTTATATAGGTCGAATAAATATATGGTGGATAGATGATTCACTCAGGGAATTTGCATGATGGATATGCAGGGTGTAATGTAGTGGAATAAAAAGGTTAAAGTTAAAAGTTGGTTAAGATCAACGGTTCAAGAGAAAAGTGGATTAAATATGCGGTCATAAAGAGATCCACTCTTGTGACATACATGGAGGTTAAATAATATTTCCCCAACAGAAAATATACCACCTTCCACGTGGCTGACAAAGAAAGGTTCCGCTAGAAGGAAGTGGTAGGAGGAAACCACTTTCCTTGATACCAAAACCACTGTTTTGAGAATATTATAAAAGAGCACATGTTTAAGGTTTATTTGTCATATATTTCATTGGGAGAAGAAATAATTTTCTCCCTTGATGAATCCAAGTCAAATAGCCATCTTTCCATCCGTTGATCTTCCAGGTAGTCCATGTTTTCACGCACCTAGTAATATTTAAAATTGATAATGGAGGTGAAGTTGAAGTACAAGCTTTATATTTCCATAAGTTGGATGAGGTTTTTGAAGATAGAGACGATGTAACGTCCCTTAAATTCACCATAAAAATTAATTTTGTTTACTTTAGGTGACACTAGACTTTTACTATACAATGCATATGAAGATGTTGATTTTTCTTTTGTCTTAATAATAAGGTACTTGATAAGCTATAATATTTATGTGTCTAAGTAATGAGTTACACACAATAATTGCCATTCCTTAAGTTTTGTTTTCATTCATAAGTTTGTTTAAGAAAGAGATCATAATCTTAGTCTTTATGACTAAAACATGAACCTTCAATTATTGTTGTGCAGGTGGATGAAGATGATTTTGAAAACTACAATGAACGTCTTTTCAAATAGCAGCCAAGAAATAAACTATCCTAGTTTGAAAAAGAGATGGGATTTACCTAACCTATATTACAAGGGTAAAATCATAATAATATGTTATACCTACATGAGTACCTCTGCTAAAGAAAAAAATACTCATATGGGCAGAATATTGTATGCATATCAAACCATCGAAGAACACCAAGGTTAAGACTATACGATAGAGAAATAAAATGCTTGAAGGTTTGTTTTAAGGATGATGTGAATGGTTATTAAAAACCTTGAAGCCAGAACACTCGTATTAAAATTAGGGATGGGACTTCACATTCCAATTATACTAAAAATCCACATGGTAGAAAGCGGCCTAGGTAAACAACCCTATAGCTTCAAATATTTGTAATCAATGTTTTTGACTTGGTTTTGGTGAAGGAAAAAGGGTGCCCTCAATCTCGCATTGTGTTCCTTTACTGCTTCAGTTATTTGTTCTACTATATGTAACCTTGGTGGAGGAGTGTTGTAATCTCATAGATCACATAAGGTTACCAATAATACACACTAAAACATATATAAATCGTAAACAGAGAAAAAAGATAAGAACAGATAGAATTAGAATAGATTATATTATTACAATGACTCCATACAATGCAGAGAACTGAACTGAGTTCTCATGTAGCTCAACAGCCTAATATATATGATTTACATAATAGTTACAAAATAACTACCTGTCAGCTCAGTGAACCGACACGGACTTAGATGGCTGACCTAATCTCTTAGTCGGTCGACTGACTTAGTCGGTTGATCAACTAAGTTGTTCCTTGTTCAAGTCGACTTATCAACTTGCTCCTTCTACATCTCCCCCATGAACAAAACGTTTCTTTGTCCCGAAGAAACATGGCAGTACACAAAATTTGTTTGTTGGATCTTCCAAAAATTTACTGTGGTGGACTGTGAAGGCGGATGGTTGGTCGTTTCTATACACAAACTTCAATAATGGCTGGAGCTGTGATGGCAAGGTGATGTTGGAAATCTGTCCAACTCTGCAAATATTTCTGGATATCGATGGTCAGTGTGGTTAATCTTGACAGGACCGACATCTTTTCTGAGATGGGGACTTCAGCTATCCTTTCCAAGTTGGGGCCCATGAATTGGTTCTACTCTTCTGCAGTCTTGATAAGTCATTTCATCTATGGGCAGATGATGTCAACTTTCTCTAATTTGGGGAGAGCTTGTTGCACCCACTGATGTGCTTCCCATTCCAGTTTTTGTAGTTTGGCGGTTTCCAACACGATTTGATCTTCTATTGTTGGTCTAAGTGCTGCCTCTGTGGTTTTTCAACTCTCCAATGCCTGAATCCCTTGTTGAGTCTATCGTTTCTGCTGATAAAATTTCCCATAGTGAGTCGGCCAGTGTCTTAGTACTTCTTTGGTTACAAAAGACTCCTCCATATGGTCCTGTAACACTTTGTATGCTTCCGAAAATGCAGTGTGCTTTGCTAGTAGGAGTCTAGCAGTTTCCTCTTTATGATCCTCCTTATTTTCTCGAATGTGCACTTGGAGGGTTGACACCATGCTCTCGAATAGCTAATATGCTCTTTCAAGTGATTTATCTGTGTTGCTCTTGATGGGGCCTGGTAGGACAGACTATGTCAAATCCATGCATCTATTCACAAACTCAATCTGGTCTGTGTGTTTGGCCTAAAGTTCTTTATTTTTTTTTGCATTCCTCGACTTTGCTTCTCTCGCTAGGGTTTTGAGGAGTTGTCCCATCTCTCAGTCGGTTAAGGAACTTGCGTCCCTCAAGCTAATTTGGATTTTGGGAGACTTCCCTTAATGCTCTTTCATTTTCTTGTGCTTTCCAGCTTCTATCTCCTATGTACCTACAACAGTTGATCCAGGGTCTTGGTTTTGGGTTTAGAAGCTGATGGTTTCAGGTCGAGGATAATTTTAATCTTTGCAAAATCGACCTTGATACCTTCTTTACAGACAATATGCCCTAATAGTTTCCCTATGGGGGTCATAAATATACATTTCTTAATGTTCAGGGGGAGTTGAATCTGTCGACATCTCTCGGGCATAAGTCTGAGCCATTTAAAATGATCTTTTAAGGTAGAGTATATTGTCCAGTCATCAAAGTACACTGCCATGGTCTAATATATGTATTCTTGGAATGTTTTGACAACAATTCGAGAAAACACTGTAGGTGCATTATTTAATCCAAAAGGCATAACCTTGTAAGCAAAGGAACCAAATTCACACACAAATGTTGTCTTCTTTTGATATTCTTTAGCTATTGGTACTTGGTTGTAGCCTGAGAATCCATCTGTAAATGAGTAGCATACATGTCCTGCAACTTCATTCAAGATTTCATCGCCATAAGGGGTTTAGAATGGGTCTGTTAGTGTTAATTTGTTTAGTTCCTAGAAGTCGACGCAAATTATTAGCCTGGTCAGGTCATGTTTCTTGGGCTGTACAACCATTGGACTTTCCCATTCTGACTAGTCGATAGGGTAGATGATTCCTACGGCTAACATGTTATCAATTTTCTTTTTGACTATTTCCTTGTATTTGTGAGCCAGTTTATAAGGTCTTTTCTTAACAGGTCAGACATCAGGTTTAGTATCAATTTTCATTTCTCCCATTTCTTGGTCTATTCCTTTTAGGTATTTATAGTCCCTAGCAAAGAAATCTTGGAACTCTCTTAGTAAGTTCACTATCTCTATGGTCTGTTGTTCGTTCCAGTAGTCACCAATTTTTGCTAGTTTTGGTCGGTCGTCGTTTGAGATGTCGACTTCTTTAGTTTTTACTTTGGCATCTAGCCACTCTGGTGCTTTAGCTTCAATGATCGGTCGACTTCCTTCTTTGAACTGTGAGAATGTGGCAGGGAAATCGGCTACAATCATTCTGTCAGTATCTTGTTTTTCAGTTGTTGCGATTTTCAGGATCGAGTGGATAGGTTTTGTTGTTTCTATGTGGTTTGATTTCCATCTGAAGCTCTTTCCTTCTGTGTCTTTGTTTTGTAATTGTAAATGGGTCGACTATGGTCTTGACCATGTTTGTATATTGTTACAGTCTTTTATCTATCGATGATCTCGTAAGGGTTGGTTTTCGGTCGGTTCGATAAATTGTTTAATTTGCTTTGCTGTTTCAGTCAGATTTTCATTTTGAGGTATGAAAGTGAAGTCTTTAATAAAATTTTCCCTGAGTTCATGCCATAAGAAAGTTTCACCTCTACCTTCTTCCATCTTATACCATTTGTTTGGTAAGTCGGCTAGGGTTGAGGGGAACAAATGTGGCCAGGCTCGCTCATCCTTGTATCCAGGTCTTCTCCACTCCTTTTCACAAGTTTCGATATGATATTCTAGGTCTTGTCCTTGAGTAAATATAGGTATATGAACTTGTTGGGTTAACTTATTTCCTCCAAAACTCTCAACAAAGTAGGTTGAAGCAGTTGTCCAGGTCTATAGTTTTGTCTAATGGGTGTCCCACCATCTAGCTTCTTGACTTGTAAATGTTTCAACTAGACTTTGAAGTAGGCCATGTTCACCAACATTTCTAGATACTTTTTTAACATGCATGACTGGTGATTCCCTCTCCTTATACCTCGGTAGTTGTGTAGTATTTAAGTTGGCTGGTTGTAAGGTAGGGCGTTCCCTTATTTTCTTTTCGAAGATTTTTGGGACAATGGATACTATGAAGCACTGTTGGGTGGGCGTTTTCTGCACTTTTTGTATAGTCCAACACCCTCTTGCTTGTGTTTTGTAATTCTCAATCTCCCAGTTGTATAATTCAGCATCTGAGTTATAACCAATTGATTCTTGGTTACCTAAGTTAAGTTCTCCATGGATGTTTGGTTTTGTGTAGTTTGCATCGTTGTGGATTTGGTAAAGTTGTCTGACATCGAATTCATCATCAATAGTTTCAGTCCAAGGTTCCCCTTGGGATGGATGAATGGGTACAATTACCTTTTGACCATTTCCTTTTAATTTGATTTGTTCCTTATCCAAGGATATGGATGCTTTTATATTTCTACCCCAAGGTCGACCGACTAGTGCTGGGAAGGAGCTGTCTCCTTCTTTTGGGTCAATGATTTCGAAATCAACCATGGTTGAGATTCCTTTGATAGTCGTATCGACATTTTTCCAGACTCCAATGGGTTCAATTAGGCCTTGGTCGGCTAGTTTTAGGTATATTCCTGACTCATATAGTCAAGGTCATCCCAGCTGTTCCCAAGTGTCACGAGTCATGATATTTACTTGTGACTCAAAGTCAAGCACTACTTGTCGGACATGGTAACCTTCAATTTCCAGGTCGACAAGTGGGTCGGCATCAATTTTGTCTTTTTGGTTCAAGATGCAGATGTTTTTTGTTTGTTTTTCAAGGTTTGTACCTTTGATTTCATGCAATAAGTCAATGAACTGAGATACTGATTTGTTTGTTTGAACTAGTTCGATTAATTGATGCATTGTGTTGGGTTGACTGTTATCGATGTCTTCTTATCGTGCAATGTATTAAAAGACATGGGTTGCTTCTTTATATGTTTGTTTTTCATGTCGTGGGTTAGGATAGACGTTTGTTTGTTTAATCTTACTAATTTTAGGGTTATCAATTCCTGTTTTTGTTCCTTGTCGAGTTACAATATGTAAATTTTTAGTGGTTACTACATCATGTTTTTGCACACAGGACAAGACATTAACATTTTTCTTGGTATTAATTTTTTCTAACATAGTAGGGAAATCCTCAAGCGAGTGATCGCCTACTCCACAGTGGGTACAGAATTTGAGATCAGTCTTGTCCTTGTATGGACAGTCTGCATACCAGTGACCTTGTTTGTAACATATAAAGCACTGGATGGGTCGACGCGGGCATATGTCATGATTCCCAGGGAATCGATCTCTTCCTCTGTAACCTTAGCGTCGATTATCGTACCGGTGCTCGTATCGTCATCCATCATATCTTTGTCCGTTATAATCATTTGGTGGATTGTTTTGCTCATGATGTTGTGCCACCGCATTTGTTTGGTATACTGCCTGATAGTTCTATCGGTTCTTTAGGTTTAACTGACAGTCGACAGTGTTATGACTTTTGGTTTCGCAGATGGTGCACCAGGAATCCTTTCCGTTCTTCATGTTAAATGGGAAGTCTGTTGTAGAGTGATCTCCATGTTCCTGGAAAATGTCGCAAAAGGTTTTGGTATATACAAATCGTACGTCTTGTCGGCTATATTCTTGTCGACAGTTATCTTTCGAGTGGCCGTTTGTTGAGCATTTGGTGCACCAGATCTCTTGATTCTTGAGGCTTAGCTCCTTCAGAGACTTCTGTACGTTCTCAAGCTGTTGTTCCAATCTATGGTCTATGGGGTAAGTGGGTATATCCTCGTCCATCTCTACCTGAAGAGATTTTGTTAGTGCATCCTCGTACATTTTGAACATCTCCAGACTGATGTGTCGACATACTTTTTGCGATAGTCCTACAAGAAACCACTGGATTAGTAATTGTTCATCTATAACATAATCCAATTGGCTCAGTAAGTCTTTCCAATGCTTATCGTAGTCATGGACGGATTCTCCTGGCTTTTGTGATGTGGTTTTAAGCTTCTTCACGGCCAGGTTCTTAGCATCTAGAATTTTAAAAAATGACAAAAATTGCACCTTAATCTTGGCTTTCGTCACCCTGGGTTGTCTCTTTGAAAAGTTCATGTACCATGTCAATGCGATTTTCCTTAAGGCTCCTACGAACTGTGCCATTTGTATATCTTCATCTGTAACCTAGTTGGCTTCCCAGGTCGACTCGCAAATGAACCAATGTCACCTGGGGTCTTCATCTCCTTCATATAGGGGGATGTGAGCTGATCCATGACCCATATCTGAATCACTGTCACTACTCTCAGAATTTGGTGGCGGTCGAGGTGGGGGTGGCA